>VOPJ01006880.1:160530-360801 GCA_014673585.1 Semibalanus balanoides | reverse complement strand
CCTGGCCTGCAGACGGCCGCCTGGCGCTTCCTGCAGACGCGCGTCACACTGCTGCTGCGCCTGTACCCGGGCACGGCCGACAGTGACCGGGCGCTGCTGGAGGCTCAGCCTCCGCCGACGCCGGAGGGCGACTCCGACCCCCTGCCGCAGCCGGAGCTGACGGCGAGGGCCAGGATGGCAGTCCACCTCCGGCTCGGCGAGAAGCTGATCCTACAGCGCACGCTCGAGTTCGCCACCGAGAAAATGCAGGAACAGGAGATGCAGGATCAGCAGATGAAGGAGCAGCAGATGAAGGAGCAGCAGATTAAGGAGCAGCAGGAACAGTAGTGAACTTCCGCCATTGAGAAGATGAAGAGAGTGAGGTTCCTGCCACCGACGAGGGGTGCAGAAGTAGGGGTGAGGTTCTGCCATCGATATCTCTCTCGGTTCCTGCATCTATGCGGGCAGGAGGGAGGTCCCTCTGCTGAAAGGGAGCGCAAGAGGGGAGTGAGGTCCGTCCAGGCCATGAGGCTCGCTGTGGTTGGATGGGCGAGGCTTCTGGGTGGGTCTGTTACTGTGGCTAGTCGACTGGAGTACCACCGGCCTGCGGCCTGTGATGACTTAAGTTATCTGGGGACGACATTTGTCGGTTGTGATGTCGCAGGGGCTTTCGGCGGCTTCGCGGGCCGGCTGGAGTGACGTCACGACTCGGCTGGGATGACGTCATCAGTTAGCTGGTGCGGGAGCCCCGCGTTTTTGTTGCTCCCGACCAGTCCGTCTTGAGACCTGAGGGCATTGCACGCTGCCAGTCTAGATCTGAGGGCATTGTACGCTGGCGTGCGGCGGCGGCGCCGAGCCGGCTGTTATCGACGAGTTACCTGATCCCGACCGCGGGCACTGGTCGGCTACTAACGCTACTCACAAACATGACACACAGTATTAAGGAGGACGGGTCACGCAGACAGAGAGAGCGCGCGCTACCAAAGAGAGGAGAGCCAGCCTCGCCCGGCCAGTTCTTCCACGTGAACCTCAGCTCAAGCGCCTGTCGTCCGTACGTGTGTGTCGCGCGCGCGGTTTTGTGTGCGTTGGATGATAATCCTGTTGTGGAGGCGCCAGTCAGTTTGATATACTCCTCGTGTTGCGACGGTTGCCCGCGTGTGTGATATACTAAACAAACGTGTGCTGTGGGCTACTTGGCGTCACAATGTGCAATGCTGTTTTTCTCGAGTGTGCGTGTTATTTACAATGTTGCCCGCCCGAGCGAGGGCGTCGATGTCGCGAAGCAAAATAAATACTCAGGCATTGACACGTGGTTTATTCGCAACTGCGTTACACATCGTTAAGAATCAACAGTAAAATCATGACCAGAGCAGTTACACATACACAGAGGATTTTCACGGACAGCGGCGCCCTCTGTTTTCACCTCCCGGCCCGGGGACCAATATCACAAGACCACGCGACGTCCAGTGCGCCAACGTCACGTCCGTTACCCGTCCCGTTACGCGTCCGACGTCTGTGCCGTCGGACCATAACCGCCGCCGACCACCGAACGGCCCATGGCGCTCGCTCGCTGGCGGCGCCCGGTACACTCATATGTCGCGCTTCAGTCCAGATTACAGCTCGACTACATTTACAGGCTACGGCCAACGGCGGCGGCGGCAGCAACCTCTTGGGGAGTAAGCAGGTGAACACATTCTACGCCGAACCGAAGAGAGAGGTGGTAGGATTCGAAACAGCATTTAACTTCGCGGAATCTGGGGAGGCAAATAATGATAAAACTTTGATAGGAATTGGCACACACATCAAGCAAAGTGGCAGTCACCGTCGCGCTGCGCCCTCGACTAGTTCCGCCTGCATTAGCGCGGGAAGGGAAGGGAGTGTGACGCTAATGAATTGTCCCGATTACCCCGCACACCGGCCGGTCACAGCAGGACGACGAATCCCTCGCCGTCCACAAAATCAGCAGCCAGCCACAGATAGTTTCTTTTTCGAGCGCGAAGACGTCGGGAAGTGGAGGGCTGGAGCAGCCAGCGGACGGGCTTAACCCAGCGCTGGAACACAACGGGCGTATTGCGTTCAGTCATCTACCGCACAGAGTCATGATAATCTTATATGGCGCTGACATAAGGCTGGCAGAGCACGATGACAACCTGGATGCTGTAGGAATCTAGCAAGGAGTGAAACCATGTGGACCGTTGACCATGTTGGAGAAGTATACATGAACATTGAAGTACGCAAATGTTTACACAGATCCATCATCAACCAATAAAGGTCAGAAAAGCAATCGACTAGATATTACCGAAGTGACGCGACGGACTCAGCACAGTATAAAGACAGAGCTAAACCTGTGGTAAAACTCACCGGCTAGCGCCTCGGACGCGTAGAATTTGACGTCGAAGTCTGCGTCGGCGTTCAGTTTGTCCAGCACCGGCTTCACCTGGGTCTGGGCCACGCTGTGGGCGGAGGGAGCCGGTCAGGTCAGACAGAGGCGGCGGTCAGCTGAGCGTGATTTGGCCTCAGGCGAGGCAGCTGTGTCTCGCATACAGAGCGGTGAGGTAAACATTACAGCAGCGACAGCCGTGGCTATCCGTCGTGTGGCACCATCATATGCTATGGTGCAGTATTCTACAGTGTGCATGTCATATGCAGAGCCACGGTCAACAAAGGATATGGCTCTTCATAACACTTTCTGGCCGACGTCGGTGATACAAGTTCAGTAACTTGTCCAAGCGACCCAGGCTCTCAGCAAGCTCTCAGCAGATGTTTCACTTATCTCTGGCCTGTCACAGGTATTGGCATTCGTAGTTAGCGGTTACGGGCTGCGGCCGCCTCCATCCCCTGACCTGCGCCCCCGACCACTGCGTGCGGCCGGCGGGGGCCTTACTCAACCTGCCTCTCTGGGGATGGGACATGTCATCCCCCTGACTCGCCCCTCGACCCAGCTGACGGCGCGGCGAGGCCTCACTCTGCTCTTGGGATGGACTTCATCCCCCCGCGACTCGCCCCTCGACCCACTGCGCGCGCGGGCCTCACCTGCTCTCTGGGATGGGACTCATCCCCCGACTCGCCCCTCGACCCACTGCGGCGCGGCGGGGCCTCACCTGCTCTCTAGGATGGGACTCATCCGCTGCAGCGTCTTGGCCACGTTGAAGCGGACGTTGGCCACCCGGTCTCCGGCCATTCCCAGCACGGTGGGCAGCATCAGCTTCACAGTCAACTCCGGACCGCAGGCCTCGGACAGCACCTGGAATACACGCGGCAGTGGTCACTGTCGAATGATCACCCAAAGACACAGCAGACTTCAGTCAACTCCGGACCGCAGGCCTCGGACAGCACCTGCAACACACGCGGCAGTTGTAACTGTCGAATGATCACCCAAAGACACAGCAGACTTCAGTCAACTCCGGACCGCACGCCTCGGACAGCACCTGGAATACACGCGGCAGTATTAACTGTCGAATGATCACCCAAAGACACAGCAGCTGCTGCAGTGGTCGACACTCGACAGCCTCGTCATCTTACTCGGCATAGCCCAGGCTACCATAACATTGAATGTGCGGAAGAAAATCAATGAAAACCACCCATAATTAGGAGAAGTGATCACGTCGTCTGTATAACATAATAACATTACCCGGGCCAATAGAACAACAGAACACTGGAACACGTCAGAATTCTACCCTCCAGTGAGGATGCAGCACGAGTCAGTCGATTACATAACCAGAATCCAGTCTCAGTTCTCCGAGTCTCAGTCTCTAAGTCTCAAGTCTCACCCTCACCCCCAACCCACCCCTCAATAACCCGCTCCCGCAGCCGACTCACATTGATGCAGAACAGGCAGGTCATACGGTGCAGGTAGTTCTGATCCCTCGCCATCGCCACCACCTTGGGAATCACGCCATTCTGCGCCCACTCGGCGCCGAACTTCTCCACCAGCTTCTTCAGGTTGAGCGTGGCCGCCTCTCGGATGGCGAACACGTGGTCCACCAGCCAGGTCATGCACAGCTGGTTGAGCTTCTCGTCGAAGAACTCGACGCCCAGCTGTCCAGCCAGCAGCGGCATGTAGTTGATGATGGCCAGACGCACGCGCCACTTGGTGTCCTCAGCCAGCTCCACGATGGCCGGCAGCAGCGACTGCGACAGCTGCGGCGGCAGCAGGATAGCAGAGTTAGTCAGGCGGTGACAGTAGCGTACAGCATGGTTGAGTGAAGAAGCACTGGGTGGAAATTAAGAGTAATGTTGAAAATGTGGCGAAGAAATGGCAATTCGCATGCAACTATGCAAAATGGACTGTTGCGAGTAAGATGCAAAGTGGCAGTATGCAGCATTGCGTCTGATAGCAGATTAAAGGGACACTGCCACCTTAACATAAGATTTGAGTTGAGATAGCCATTTTGCGTGCTTGGCATTGCAATTATGTATGGTATATCGTTTTAAAACAACCACTGAGGTCGAATCACAGAGAAATTCGAGTTTGGTTTTGACATCTGTAACATCCCCAGTCCCCAATGCGTTTGAATGGGGGCCCTGAGCCGATGTCGTAGTCTCTCTTTGCTAAATGTGTATTACAGTCGACTTGTTTTACCTACTTGGGCCTACATTAGCCATACACTGTAGTCATACTTATGGCAGCTGTGAAGGTTTATTTTTTCTCAAAAAAATCCTTTCTATTTATGACGTCATCAGCCCCATAATATTAAAACGCTTTTTTCATGAAATTGAGAGCAAAATTTTGTGAGTAAGAAATGTGCATAATCGTGTTCAAGCAGAATTACTTCATTATTTGCACCACAAACGGCGTACATTTGAAAACTTTTTGGAAGGTGGCAGTGTCCCTTTAAGTCAAATAGCAAGGGGAGAGTTGCGTAAATACATAGGTCACGGGATGCACAGATCACCGGGATCATTTGAGAATGATGAATTCCTATACAATTAACGACCAATGCCGCAATAAATGATCGTCTCAGACCAAACAATATATTGCATACTTTTAAGTGTAAAGGTCCAATCACTGGTCAGTGGTCACGTCAAAATAAATGACCAACTGTAATGCCATTGGTGGTATAAACGATATCGACATACAGAAGTACCGATTCAGCTGCGCTATTAGCATGTTAAGTCCAGTATTTTGAGTATCGGACTTTTACCCTACCAACTTGCAAACGAGATTGTAACCACACAAATTTTAACATCCCGGAGTCCCCACCCACCCCTCTGAGAAAACATCTCCAGTCTCCCGTCTCCCACCTCCGCTCACCTGCTGGATGCCGATGACCTCGTTGACGCAGTCGACGTTGGAGATGATGTTGAGTCGCACCTCTGGACACTCGTCCTTCAGCTGCGTCAGGAAGAGCGGCAGCAGGTGCTCCACCGTGTTGTTCTTGCCCAGGATCGGCGACAGGCCCATGATGACGCCGGCCAGAGCCGACTTAACGTGCTGGTTGGCGTCAGACACCAGCTCCTGGACAAATCACGGCCAGACGTCAGGGATGTCTATCAAGGAGATGACAAACACAACGCATCATTTTAATTGATATCCATGATGCCGGTATGGAATTAATGAAAACGTATTACAATATGCGTGTTTTAAGGACGAGCTTGGGTGTTGGAACTGTGATTCAAAACAGTCATAGAAGACCATAAGTAACTTCTCCCAGCTGACAAACCAAGCCAAGCCCACCCGACCCGACGCCGATCCGACACCGACCCGACCGGAACCGCGAGCCGGAACGGGACCCGGACCCGACCTACCCGACCCCGACCCGACCCGATCCGGATCCGACCACGATCCACGATCCGAATCCGATCCGACCCAGACCCGCGACCCGACCCGCCTCGACCGACCCCGACCCGACCCGAAACCGACCCAACCCCCGACCCAACCCCGACCCACTCCCCGACCCAACACCCCGACCCAACCCACCGACCCAACCCAACCCCCGACCGCGACACCAGCCCAGCCAGCCCAGCCCAGCCAGCCCAGCCCGCCGCAGCCCAGCCCGGCCCAGCCCAGCCCAGCCCCAGCCCAGCCCAGCCCAGCCCAGCCCAGCCCAGCCCAGCCCAGCCCAGCCCAGCCCAGCCCAGCCCAGCGTGAACCCGACCGACCTAGGCACCTACCTTGACACAGGGCAGGATGTTGGTGACGATCTGGGTCTCGCGCGTGGCCGGCGCCAGGTTCGAGCAGAAGTCCTTGACCTTCTGTGCGGCGGCGGCGCGCACCTCGGCCTCACAGTCCTTCAGCAGCGACTGGAAGGCGGGCACCAGGTCGACGGTGGTGATCTCCGGTCCGACGGCGGCCTGTAGCTCGGTGAAGTGGTCCGCCACCATGTACCTGGCAGGGGAACACAAACACAGCGGGTTAGATCGTACCTGAAGGAGATCACAGACACCGCCACGGGTAGGTGGTCATACGGACAGGACACAGGAAGGCACGACGGCAACATGGGTGTCGTTTTCTATAAGCCTGGTAGGGCCCGGGCCCTACCAATAATTCACATTTTAACATTAGACCTATGGTGTTGCATGGTAAGAATGACATTAATATCTATAAAGTTAGCATTGGGGCCCTACCAACCATTTTCAGAAAATGACACCCCTTGAAGGCAAACTTCAGCTGCCACAACGCATGGATTAAACAATACATCGAAAGGCTATGCAAAAGTAGGACAAACACTTTAACGAATATTATAAACCATGTACCAGACCACTGGCCAGTGACCATATCTTGTAGTGGCAAGTACCGATCAGTTGGTTCAGCAGTCTGCTGTGTAACTGACCTGACCCGCCAGGACTGGTCCTCAGCGCATTGCCTCATGGTGGGCATCACCAGTGCCTCCGTGTCGGCCTGGGGCAGCAGCGAGGCGATACTAACGCACGCCTCCACCGCCAGCAGACGCACCGAGTCCTGCCGAGACAGACACAAACGCAAACACTGGTCAGCACAAACCGCCAGCAGAGCACCGAGTCCTGCCGAAGACAGACACACATAACGCAACACTGGTCAGAACTACTAGTGGCGGCACAGGCCACGATGACCAAGGGCGTCGTCACAAAACCTGAAAATCACTAGGGAAAAATCCAGGTGCACGTGTACTTTAACATGGGACATATATTGGGGGAGGCTGAAAATTACTAGGGACAATGTCCCTAGTGTCCCCAGTGGTGGCGACGCCCATGCACGAGACGAGATTGGAATTATATGCTGTGATGTAAGCGGAAAGGGCATACAGCAGGGAAATAATTACTGAATATGACGACACAGCTGAGTGGTGAACGGAGCATTGTTGTATTGTGTACTCATGCAAGCATATAACACTGAAGTATGGTCCTAGGATTGCTTTGAAGCTAAGGTGCAGATTAAAAACAAAAATAAAATAAAAATAACCATTACGAGTGAAAAATGTATTGATAAACAGTAGTATGCTAACTTGCCTTTGCTTAAACTCACCCATCATAATCAGCTGTTACAAATGGCAATACTTTCCTAGCCTTGTTTTACCTCCACAAGTTAACATTAGCATTCGCAATACCAGTGTTAGGATTATCAGCTATCCAATACATCTTGATTTAGGGATTAGAAATTCACAACAAAACTGGGGGAAAAGAGTGGAAAACATCATCTACAAGTTGTTTTTCATCTAACTTGTTTTACAATTCCGGCTGCTCCGGTCCGTTCTCACAGTCCAGCAGCGGCGACTAACCAGCTCACCTGCTCGTCGCTGGCAAGCTCGACGAACATGGGCATGACCTCGGACTTGAGGTGGTCCAAGCCCACCGCCTTGGCGAACTCTCCCAGCTTGCTGGCGGCGGCGCGGCGAACCATCGGCGTGTCGTCTTGGCAGAGGTTACGGAAGTTCACCCTCAGCTCGGCTGTGGACACGATACAAAGTCCGTCCAGTTCAGAGACAAGTCCAAACCAAAGGCCTGTTATAGTCGACCTACACTCCACCGTTATGCCGTTCTCAAAAGCAGTTCATATTATATTAAATATTCATATAAGGATAACAGGATAAAGGTCACCAATTGACCTGTAGACCCGTTCAAATCGAGCTCCGTTTCGCAAGTTCACTGTCTCATCCATCTTGAGTTTGGCCACATCGTACATAAATGTGTCCAGTGCTTTATCAATTTTTGGCCTCAAAAAAAAAAAAAAATTGAATTCACTGTACACAGAGAGACCAACGCTGCAGCGTGCAGAGAATTCCAGTCGTTTTTTATGACTCCGAAACTGCAAACGACTTGCCGTCCGGGCTCTGGGTGGCGTGGGGCTTCTTGCAGTTTCCATTGATGGCCCCTAGTGGTTGCAGGTTGTCAGGACTGAAAGAGACTCAGGATCCAAGTCGATGCAGAGTGAAACATCTGAATACATTATAGTCCCATTTCCTCCTCCCCTGTGGTAGCAGTGATGGTAGTCCAAGGCGATCGCGCCTCTCTGGAAGGGAACGTCACGGAGACAGGGACAGGCTTCGGTGGCGCGTCTTTGGACCCCTCTCGACAACTTCTGATCTGCTCGGTTGTACGGGCCCCCACACCGTGTTTGCATACTCTAGGTGGGGCCTGCACTAGAAGTCTTGAACAGAAGTGGGAGAGTTTGTCGTGGTCAAATGTGTTCAAAAACGCGCTTGATAACAGCCATACTCTGGATGCCTTTGTGACCAGCTTCCGCTGCCTACTTCCTGAATTTAATTTGCCGTCCACAATGAATTCCAATGTAACGTACCACCTTAGACCACTCCAGAACGAGTATCTCTCATAACGTATGAGTGGTTTGGGAGCTTCAAGAACCGATGTGAAGCATCTCACCTCGATTCATTGAAAGGCATCAGCCAGTGTTCGGACCAATCGCGCCCACGCAATCCAGACCGTCCTGCAAGAGCCGACAGCCGACATCATTGGAGGGAGAAGAATATTTTTCGGTCGTCGCGACAGAAGCAATCGCTTACAGCGATCAACCTCTGGCAAGTCGTTCACATACAGACAAGAGGAGAGACCAGCACAGAACCCTTGGGGGAACCCCACTCCTGACTGTGCTCCCGCTCGAAGGGAGTGTCATCCACGACCTACACGCCTGGCTGTCTGCCAATAGAAGTCCTCGATCCACTCCAGGAGGCGCCCGCCGATCCCATATGCACCAGAGTTTCTGCAGAAGTCGGCGATGCGGGACGCTGTCGAAGGCCTATACTAAAGTCGAGATAAGACTACGTCAACTTGCCTCACCATTCTCTAGCCTTCTGGTCCGGTCGTCAAAGAGCTGTCAGAAGCTGAAGACGCAAATGAGCGCCTCGCCTGAAGCCATGCTGTGCATCATTCAGCCAGCTTCATGGTCCGTCAGATGAGTCCATAACAGCATCGCGAACGATTGCTCCAGCAGATTTTGCAGAAAAAGACTGAAGTTAAACTAACTGGTGCGGTATTCAGATGGTAACTGCTTGCTTCCCTTTTTGTGATGGGCACTATTTGTCCTAGCTTCCAGTCTGACGGGAGACGCCACTACCCCGGTGACTGCTGGAAGAGCTTTGCTAAAAATGGCGCTGCTAGTGATCGGGCAGTCCTCCTTCAGCATGCGCGGTGTACTCCGTCGGACCGGGGGCTCCCAAAAGGCCTCAAGACCCGCCAGCCTTCTCTCCACTTCCGCCACAGTAACCTTCTACTATCCGCTTCAAACAGAGCGGATATCGACCTCATTTTAGCACTGAAATCAAGCTTTTGTATTTTTTTTAACGAGCTTTACAATCCATCGGACAGACATCCCCAGATTTTAACTGTAATATGTCTGGAACATATCAAAATATTTTGACGGATATGGCATGCAGGCTTCTTTATAAGTGTAAACAACAAGAGTGGTATATTCAGGCACATTTTACCTTGGCTCAATCAATACCTACACAACAGACAACATGAGAGTAGTAATCAATAACACGCAGAGTTCATGGATGACGGTAAATGCAGGATGCGCCAAAGGTCAGTGTTAGGACCATTACTAGCACTCATTTACCTAAACGACCTAGACGGAGTCACAGACAACAAATATACCTATTTGCTGACGACACTATTCTCTTCAATCACATAATAACGGCCACAGAGGCACAGGAATCATTACGAACGATCTGGATAGAATTGCTCCGTTTTGGAAGGAAGTGGCTGATCCAGTTTTAACTCAAGCAAAAACAATCCAACAAACATTCAGCACAGAAATGGCCTCCCCACCCTACACTACGTATTTTGGAGACAATGGATGTACAAATAAAACCACTCCACAAACATTTAGGCCTCCAATATCCTGCGCACTTGATAGTTCAAAGCGCACATAAACACTATTATTAAACGAGCCAACTCATCACTGAGTCAGGTATACCCCATTGCCAGATATCTTGACAAAATACATTGAACCAATTATACTGCATTTACATTCGACCACTATTTGACTACGGCGACATTTTATACGATGGACATATCAAACGATAGGCAGACAATCAGACTAGAACGCTTACAAACAAGGACTGCAGCGACTGTGACAGGAAGCTCTTTTAGAACATCCAAACGAAGACCTTACTGGATGAACTTGGCTGGGACAAACTGAAAACACGCCCAGACAAATCCACAAACATTACATATTTCACAAAACTACAGACGAAAGAAGCAGCACGCCTGACTTTTATCAAGGAAGCTTGTACCTAAAACAAACAAGACAACACCAAACAGAGACCTCAGAAATGCGCGTGATATCAACTCCACCCCAGGCCCGTATAAACATCATACAAAATCATATATACCTAACACCATCGATGCATGGAATCATCTACCTTGGCATATTCGTAAACGCTACCATCCACAAATCCTTTACCGACGGCCTCGCCCAGAGAACTAACCAAACCAAAACCGCCAAAATTCTTTGCTTACGGAACTGTAAGAGAGGTAACTTCTTCATATTAGACTTCGACTCAGACTTTCTTCTCTTAATGGGCACCTGTTCTCCATTAACAGCAATAAGAGTTCAATCTCCAGGGTTGAGCTTGAGCTCAGCCTTTGGAAACACATCTCACTCATCTTTGCTTGTCCTTTGTACCAGATTCGAACGTAAAATATTTAACAGATTAAACCTCCAAAGAATCTCCTTACTTCAACTCTTCAAACGCGCCGCGGAAAAAATAACATACTGCTCTACGCAAGGGGTCTCGAGGAGGGTCCGATGGGAGATGCGTCGCAAAATTAATTCCAAACGTTCCTGCTTAATCAACAGATTCCGATGAGAGACGCGTCTGTGCGACCGGGCGCAGTCTGGGCCACCGCCGTTACACTTTGAATGGGCGTAACGCCGGGAGGGGTGTGCGGGCGTGTGTCCGCTCGGTTAGGTATAAAAATGTAAAAATGTATTTTTTGTTATTATTTTTAGCAGCAATTTACGGAACGGTTAGGAGCAGGTGCGCGATATAGGTGGCTCTAAGCACCTTTGCACCATCCGCCAGCAAACTGCAGTGTGTGTTTATATGTTCGAATTTTGGAAAATAAAAAATGGATGACTCGATAGACCTCTTCGTGATCAGGACCAGTGTAGCGCCTCGGGAACAATCGGTACACGCTCCACGGCCTCGGAGGTGAACACACTGCACGAAAAATCTGTTAAGCAGCGTTGCCTTCTCCACTGACAATCAGACAGAAACTACGCCGTTCAGCGTCTTCAGGTGCCTCGACGCGTGATTTTGTTTTTTAGACGAGAATTTTGCTCATACTGCCAGAACGGCTTGCGAATTTTGCGCCAAAGTCCCGGACTACGACCCTCCTCAAACTGCTTGGCGAAGCTTCGCGCGTCATGGCACGGAGGTCGTTCTACGCGTTTGAAGCGAGCGTAGTCAATTACGGTCCTTGAGCGAGCGTACTGCTGACAGCAATCGCTTCTTCTTTCTTAGTCTTAGCGCGGCAACATTCATGTAATATTTTCTCTCTTGCACTTAAGACGAGCATGTAGGCACGCAAGCGACGAGTGAGATGGCTGGGAGTTAGGAACGGGTGATAGTTTAACCTCTATATCAGGCCAGGAGGCGCTGACGACTCCCAGTCATGGTGACGAGATCAATCTCCGTTCAGTTTGTCATAATCTCCTCTATTTAATTCAGGGTGATTTTGCCGCTACAAACCCTGGGTGTAACAAGCCAGGACAACCTCGGATGACATGATCGCTGTTTCCAAGGCCGGATGGGATTCAAAAGCCTGCACCATCCCTCCTCATCGGGTCATTATCAATCCAGAGGTACCGCTAGGTGTATTTTCGCGAACCCTATATCTGGTAGGCTGCGTAACGTGCTGGTAGAGAACTGCACTCTTGAACGGCTTCATGAGGTCAGTGGGAGACGTGGTTGTCTGGGTCAGCAGAGAAACCGATTTCCCAGTCAATATGCGGCGATGTTAAAAATCTCGCACAATAGGCAGGTGGGAGTAGCCCACATTACATGCATGTTTTCATGAGAGGCTATTAGTTCCTCTAGTCCTTTGGCCTCTCATCGCCAGACGGGACTGCGGTATATACAACCGACCAGCAATTTTGTTCAGCACCAGACAAGTGTAGTCGAGCCACATCTGCTCCTGGAAATGACAACCTGTGAAGGTAAACCTCAGTTGACATGGAGATGATCGCGGACAAAAATACACATACCGGCGGATCGTGCTCCCCCAAGCTAATTGGCCTGGGGCAAAAACTTGGGTATAACGATGTACCTGTGTAGTGGACAGAAGGGCACGGTCAATCGGATGCCTTTTTGTCGCCTTTAGGGATCATTTCAGTAATCATAAATTATGTCTGCTCATCACTGCTATAAGGCAATAAGTTCATCAAGCTTGTTTAGAACTGGTCAAGCATTCGTGTACAGCAACCTGCAATCCTTGTGCCTGCGGTGACCTACCTAGTCAATTTTGTGCACTTGTTCTATGCCCATTTTCATCGCAACTGGAGGGGTTGGTTACCGGTGCCACAGCAACTGCAGCAGCCCCCTATCAACGGACTAGGCTGCTGTTCTAGGAAGCACCAACCATGCTGCGACTGGGCTGCGTGTGCAGGCATGTTCATCAAGTGCCACAACTTGAGTCGCGCTGCAGGCGAAGGTAGATGCTGCCTTCGGCTCTTGCAACCTGGCTTCCGCAGGCTGACTGTCCTGTAGCGAGTTTGGAGATGACATCTGAGCATCCACCTGTTGATTGAGTGAGACTATCTTACCTCGTCTAAATTGCCAAGGTATTCTTCACTGCATGCACCTTTTCCGTCTAGCCAGCTATCCCAGCTCCTACCTTCTTTCCTCTTTCTTCGTCAGGTAAGGTCGGGGGAGACATAGACGTTTGCTCCACTCTACTGTGTTGCGAAGGTTATGAACCATTTTTAGCATTTCCAATTTCTGGTTTCAAGGTTTTCTAGGGAAACAACACAAGTCTAGGCTTTGTCCGGGGGTTCCTTTTGGCCCCCTGAAATGCCTTTGGTTACCTAACATTGAGCTTGAGCCCACATCTTATCATGCTAGTGAACTGTCTGGTCCTTTTTCAAGTTCTTTCTCCCATGTGGTTTTCCCCGTGGCTTCAGTCAGGTTATGTACAACACAGCTTCCGTTTTTCCCTTATGCAAGGAAATTGTTCGAAGATCACAAGCGAAAATTTGTCACTGGAATTGTTGACTGGGGGCGCATCCTGCACCTGCTTTGGACTGTGTCCCCAGCACCAAGTTAGGATATAATAATACAATTAGAAGCGAAGTAATAATAGAGAGAGACAAGCAATACAATTCAGTTCGAGCGTTCACCATAATGTAACATTTTTTCGCTTTATCTTCCAGAACAGTATAGTCATAATACGGCACCATAACTACAAAACCATTACTGAACCATAACACCACACCCATCAGCTACACTCAACCTCTCCCAAACCTCTCCACCCACAGGCGCCTGGTGACCTGACCTGGCCGACAGCTGTGCTGACCTTTGAGTTTGTCGTTGCAGCGCGGGTAGGCGACGGCGAACAGTCCGCAGCTGGAGGTGCGCGAGGTGAACCAGTCACCGGAGGCCAGCCGTTTCACCAGCGGCACAAAGTGGGCCTCCAGGTCGGCGGTGCTGTGCTGGTGAGAGATGGTGCGCAGCGACTCCACCGCCTTGTCGCGCACCACCGTCTCCTCCACCTGGGCCAGCGACTCCAGAGCCGGCTGCGGGCACAGGGCAGGGTCAGATATCACCCGGCTACTAGGCCTGATTCCTCCACCTGGGCCAGCGACTCCAGAGCCGGCTGCGGGCACAGGGCAGGGTCAGACATCACCCGGCTACTAGGCCTGACTCCTCCACCTGGGCCAGCGACTCCAGAGCCGGCTGTGGGCACAGGGCAGGGTCAGACATCACCCGGCTACTAGGCCTGATGCTCAGGGGTAATGAGAGAAAGCACCAGGAAACGTCAACTACGAACTACTCCAGAGATCAAACATATGTAAAAAAAGTTAATCAATCTTCGCTGAAATGCATCATTAGTTGAAAAGGAGAAACATCAAAGGTAAGAGAATGAATGTTTGTTGATTGGGGTTTTAGGGCGCAACAACTCCTTGGTTATTTTGCGCCCATAACCAGTAAGAGAATGGATGTTTGAGCATTTCCGCTAAGCAGCGAAGTTGTTGCCCGCTCACCAGCAGGCAGTAGACGTAGTCCTGTCCTCCGACCAGCTTGGTGAAGTTGCCCAGCTGCTCGGCCAGCGCCAGCAGCACCTCGTCCTCGTCATAGATGGTCTCCGTCAGGAACGGAATCAGCTCGTTCCTGGTCCGCTCGACGCCCAGAGCCAGCGCGATGGTCGACAGCTTCTTCACGGAGTTCAGTCGCAGCTGGGGACAGCGAGAGGTGGCGGGTTGATGCTGGACATACCTACTTAGATGAATGGTGAGCAGATGGAAGATGAATTAGTTTTGGCTTGGGAGGTGTATGGGTCAAGTGTGACCTTCAACTGAGTTTTGTTTGTTTAGCTATTGCCAGAGACCAGAAGATAAGAGTACCTCAAAGTGTTGACCCAAGAACAGACAGAGTTGAAATTTACATTTTGTTGGCATTGTTATGGTAATAATTTCATAACTTAGCGTGGTTGATGATGGATGATTGGGAACTTTATGGGCGCCGCAACAAAGTAAGTATGTGACGTTCTTATTGTAAACAACATTTTTGCACTTCTTAGAAAACGTTAACTAAGAAAACTCCTTCGAAAATGTTTGAACTGATTTGCCCTAAAGTTGAACAGATGCCCTAAGCTACTGGCAGCAGTACAAACACATACAATATCAGAAACACATATTTCAAAGAGAATCACTGGGAACAGCCGCCAGCACCGGATCTGGCCACGTACAAACTTCCTGGTGAGGTAACTAAAAGAAGTTTATACGTGTTTAGAAGCATCTCCAGACCAGGAAGCAACTTAAAGTAGCCGTGGGAGCTGCATGCGGGGACATCCGCCGACCATGTGCCCGATAAGCAACTTGGGTTGAGTAGAGGTGGAGGGCAGGCCTGTGCCTCAGCCGAAACGGAGCCTATCTCGCAACATGTGCTGTAAGGGATATTTAGATGACGCTTTGTTTTTGAATATACACAGCAAAAATATTCATGAATTTTCTGAGGAGTTTGGCGTGAACAGAGGTCTGTTCTCGGACCTGCGGTTGACTGCGGTTCGGCGGTCAGCGGGTGCAAGGAGAGCGAGAGGGTAACTTGGAAAAGGTGGGGAATAGGGCACAAGGTATGGTCAATAGAGCGGCTTGGCGGTTGGCGGAGAGGGTTCCGGGGTGGTGGCACGAGCAACCGCCGAACGTATGATCAAAAAGTTATGTAACTCGCGCAAGTACGGCGTTCAGTGTTCAAGAGACGCTGCTTGTTGGGACGCACGAAGGAAAGGGGCGGGCTTAGCGCCTGCTGGTAACCGCCGAACCGCAGGTGTCGTGAACAGGCCTCAGGAATCAAGGAAAGCGCTTAACTATTTGTATTTGCCACGGGAAATGCCAGAAACACCATGCTTTTCCAATGGCCGGCGCAATATTATTGCTAGCTGACCATCTGACGTCACTTCATCAAGTGCTTTATAAATAAATACATTTTGACATACAAATATCTTGCGAAATATTGATTTGTATGCAAAATGGTGTGTGTCATGTTGATCAGCACATTTGTCTTATTGTCTTGCAAATATTCACCAAACAACCTGCATCTAGTCCATTGTCCAAACCAGTCATGTAAAAAAGCTCAAGCTTCTCATTACTGCCAAACTTCAAGAAATATGTCAAGGTGAGATATTGCCTTTAATGTAATTATTACTTAACAAACTTCCATTCATACGAAAAAATAAACCATTATGGTATCATCATAGGCCTCAGACTTTGGCTTAAACACTAACAGGAAAAATCAAGAACAAAAACAGGGGTTTTAGGTGGTGAGAAACATAAAAGATCTTTACAGTATAAATACAAATCAGACTGGAGATCAGTGCATAAAATGTTCAGATCTGGACAGATCAGAACAAAGCAGAGAGGAGACATGATATAGGTATTCACTATTCAAAATGCCTAATGGTTTTGATCAGGTAGATATGGAAGGCAACTTCTTAAAACTGAATAATAACCTCAACCAAAGGACAAGAGGACACAGTCTGAAGTTGTACAAGCCTCAACACAGAATGTGGAAAATAAACCAGTTTTCCCATCAAGGGTGGTTTGACAGTGGAACAGACTCCCTGACAAAAGCATTGATAGCAAAAACATTAATTCTTTCCAACATCACTATGATCAATGCAAAAAAATCACCAGGAGGCAGCCCACACAAGCTAAAAAGGCTCACTTGCCTCCTATCTACTTGGTAAGCATCAATGAGATGTTGCTTATGTTCATAATTACAAATGTGAACAAACTAAATCCACTTACTGATTTATTGAATGATTCATTACCAAAACATGTTCTACTTACATGTTCTCAGTTTGTAACTAAGTATGTCATAACAAAGATATTATTTTATTATGTAGATGCTATGCTGCAAATAAATAAAACCTTAGTTCACTCATTCCTGGCACACCTTAAAGAATATTGACACCTGTTTTGTCATTTTCCACAGCAAAGCATAGCCAGTCCAGGTCTTGACACATGATAATAATTTCCACACAATTGTGTCAGCTTTGAATGTTTGTCATGCTAACAAGTGGCAGAGTCACAAAACAATATAAAGCCTTCGGAAAAGCTACCAGTTTAATTTTGAGGTGGAGTGTAAATACTAAATATGCTATGATTTATGACAGAAGATTATATGCTATTGGTTATTTCATGGTGGCAGGTGGTGTGTATGCCCTAAATACTCCAAGGACATGAAAAGTCTGGTATTACAAGCATGAACAAAGTTGCAGGAGTCCTTTGAGCTGAACTGGCCAATACAGTGTCCCAAAATTGGTCGATTTGGGTGGGAGATGACACCCAAGGCCAACTGTGAATAATTTTCCACTCTCATTCTGCATTTTAAGGAAATTAATTTTCCACTCCCAAATTATGAATTGCTGATATTGATTCTTGATATAAAGTAAATATTGACCAAAAATTACATGATTTCAATGAAAACCAATTGCTTTTCATATTCAAAACAGTAATCAATTATCATACCTATTTTATATATAATTATTCCACTCTCAATGGTCTTTTTTGGGCTCAAATTTATCCACTCTGACACCCAAGCCAAAATGGAATCTTGGGACACTGGGCCAATATTTCACCATGAAATAGGTTAATTTCTATGATATACTTAACAATTGATACATCCCATCCCTAACATCCCATTTAGTAACTGTGGATGTCTTCCTCAAGCATTTTAATTTTACACTAAAACTAATTATAACTTCAATAGTTAAAATCTCACCACTTCCATGAACCATCACCTCGCCCATCCGCAATCTTTGTTTAAGTGACAGGTAGCAATGGGTGACCTTGATACAACAAGCATAGACAGCATTCACAGCGGCCCAGCTTTGATGTAATGGGATTTATTTTTGCCATAGGGTAAGTTTTGTCTACAAGAGGGTCTGGGAAGGCAGCAGCCCCAGTAGGTTCTGCAGCACAGCAAGCATTAGCATTCTAAACATGGGTATCTGCAACTGTAATTACTGTAAAGGTTAGGTCAAGTTGAATTGTTTCTGACTTGTTTCAGTGGTATCATGGGCAATCCTTATTTTTCAAAGTAGACAAACTGGATTAGGTTTAGGTTTAGGTTAGTGGACTGTAGTAATAGTAGACAAGTCTTCAGTGGATAGTGGATTACTTCAAAGCTTGATTACTTCATCTGCATTCGGGCGACTCTGACTGCAGCATAGATGGCAACGCTTGCAATTATGGCTGGTGAAGAGCAATATTCTTGTTCCAATATTCTTAGGTAAGATAAATTATAGATAACATAACAGGTGGTACATAAATGACTTGCAAGATGCGTAGTTGTAGTGACAAATAGTTACGTTTAGTGACCAAATAGTTGAGTTTTGTAACATCATAAACGCAGTGGGTAAATGGCCAGAATGACCCTTCCACACCCCTGTACATAAATAACAGATTATAACAAACGGAGTAGCCAGTACCGCACCCTACCCATTCAACAATACAAATACAAAACTTTGTCATACCTGTACGTCCTCATTGCGGAGCTCGTCAATGAGCACCGCAATGGGATAAAGCGATTCATCTCCAGACGAATCTGCGGTAGACATTTTAGCAATAGTTACGGCTTAAAAACCCAAATATAACCAAAAAGCAACTACAGCCGCGGAACGACCCAGAAATTATGCTCCAACCGTCGCATTACAAATCGCGAAGTGCGCAATGTTCCAGATTGTTTTGTTGTTGTGTATTTCCAAGGCCGGGTTAATTTAGCTGGCACCGTTGCATGACAAATGACGGTCAGTAGATGGCGTCCTATCCCTTTATTGAGTGATTTCCGTCATGGGAATATCAGCCTTATTACTTGAATACGAATATTCATATGTAAGTCCAGTGATACAGGTAGATGATCCAATGAATGTTGTCATTATAAATATACAGACAGGACAAGACAGGGCTTTGTAGCCCTCAACACTTGATCAGGTGCTTGTCTTTTTTTTTTTTTTTTTTATTTTTGTTTTTTTTTTTTTTTTTTTTTTTTTTTTTTGGTTTTTTTTTTGTTTTTTTTTTTTCTGCTGGCCAGGTTTTGGTTGTCCTCGGACTGCCACGCAGCGGCCCGGGTGTTCGATTCGCGGAGGTGCCGATCTCGGGGATAGGTCCCAGATCAAATCCCCTGCTCCGAAAGGAGGGGTTCCAGGGTTCCACCCAGGCCCCCTCCCCGGCATCTCTCTCCCGGTATTTGGTAGAAGGCCGAACCGGATGACTAAAAAAAAAAAAAATGGGATCGATGCGTTTGGTTTGGTGTCAACCGACAACACCCAATGCAGCCCACATACGATTTGGTGCGTGCCACCAACCTCCGAACGTTGTCGTTTCGCAAGGGCCGGACGGATCCAAGAAGTTTTTTTTGGCGGGGTGGGGCGCGGCACGACCTATGACGCCAACTTGAACACGGCCGAAATTAACACATCCTGATTCGACAGAATCTAAGCAAGTTTTGACCACAAGTGGCGAGATCTGTGGGGGTGGCTCGTTTATATATACTTGCATGACCTCGATCAAGACTGAAACCCTTCGATGTCTTGCATCCGCCCGTCTGATATGTTCTTGTCGCGCGCTCGTAATATAGAGCATCTTTATCTCTTTCGTATAGATACACTTTGCATAACTCCTTGCTCTATGCCTCGGTACAGTTCACCCTCGCTGCTGTATAGAGCGTGAGTCTGGGTGCGTCCTAGTGAGTTCGTGAGGGCTTCTCGAGCCTCTGCCGCGCTCTCGGCTAGGTTGATCTGCTCCTGTATACAGAGATAGATAGCCGATCGGTCAGCATCAATCTCGGATTAGCAACCCGCGTCTTGTGTGGATACACCTATTCTCACCGTTATTTATTTATTTTCCGGGTCCTTGAAGCGTTCGCAACCACACCAGCATCTAGTCCATACCGCAGACAGACAGACACACACGCACACGCTGCACTACCGAAAGATGTGTGTATTTCCGCGATTGCTCTAGGCATACGTACAGCGCGGAGCGAGCGGGGCGGGGCGGGGGCAGCCGTTTCTGACTAGTGGCGGGGCGGCGGCAGCCGGTATCCGCGGCGCCGCGAGGCACCGCGGCCAGCCCCCTTCCTAGCCACCTCTGCGGTTCCTCGACAGAACCGGGGGCAGGACCGCCCCGACGCACAAGCTATCCAGTCAAACACTACTTAATATATTGCATGCTTTACACCTCGAACACGCAGAACCGAACACTAAAGACGATATAATTTCCCATGTAAAATACTACATCCTCTCTCTCACACACACGCTCTCCCGCTCCGCGCGCATGCGCGCCCGAATGCCGTAGTTGCAGAAGCAGCTGCCGCGATGCACATTCACCAAGCTGAACTGGGCGCCTCCGCCGCGCGCGCGACTGGCTGCCGGGACACAGAAGGACGCCGAGCGCCGGGACGCGCCGGCAATATGTATATGTAAAACGTGTGCATACTTGGCGGGTCCGCCGGCCGGCCTCGCCGCCTCCGCGCTGGCTATCCGCACACGGAGCCTCAGCGTATAGTACAGTGGGCGCGGCGAGCAGCTACCGCATTAGATGCCTATGAATCAAACAGCAGCAGCAGCCCGCTCTCAGAACGAAATCGGCGGCGGCGGCGGCGGCACGGACCGCGGAACCAGCGAAAGGCCGCAGGACTGGCCGCCTCTCCATGGTGGCAGTGCTCGGATCCGACCCACACACACGCACACACACGGGCACAACGAGAGAAACGCGCGAGCGCACGGCGCGCGCCACGCGCACAGAAGCGGAGCTGGTCGCGCTCGGCCGACGGCCGGCCCATCTACTTCTTCTTCAGCGTGAAGAAGGAGCGCTTCTTGGGCTCGGGGTCTTGCGAGGAGGCGGGCAGCGTCTTGGAGGACGAGGCGGGCGCGGCGCCGCCGAGCGCGGCGCACGCCTCCTGGATGGCGGCCACCCACTGATGCATCTCGGGGTCGTCGCGCGCCTGGTACAGGTACTCGCCGCCGGTCGGCAGCCTGGCAGCGAAGGAGGGCGGGGTGGTCAGCGACTGTCGTAGCCAAAGGGAGTCATATCAGAACGTCAAAATCATTAGAGCAGACACATGCAGAGACAGAGAACAAAATACATTAAAACTTGTCTATAATATAGCACATTAAAACAGGAACCTTAGACCTTCACCGACTGACTAGTGCACATGAAACGACTGTTTCGGTATAAGAACCGTCTTGCTTGTTTCCAAGTAATAACGCCAGTCCCTGCGTCCGAATATCGCTCAGCAGTCTCGCGCGCTACTCACTTGAGCCTGAAGACGTGTTTCTTTTTGCTGTAGTCGGTGGCGACCTGGGAAGTGGCATCACGCAGCTCGAGAGGCGTCTCGCCGTGGATCAGCGAGTCCGGCAACTGCTTGGCCGCGCGCTGGTCCTTGTAGGCCAGCAGGTGTCCCTCCTGGAGCACCATGAACAGCTTCTCCCACGACCTGAAGGCACACACCAGCACGAAGTCAAGCAGTGGCTATCGAACCGTCTCGCAGGATGGGTGGTTAGTATAACCGACACAGCTGCACACTCAGCATTGAATTTCGCACGGATGGTCCGCATACAAGGTCTGTTCCCGCAGCGCCTCTAACCTTCCTTCAGTTGCTCCACTTGCCCCAGTCGTTATTCTATTGAGGCAGTTAACAGTTGGACAACTGTGGGGTTAGGAGGTTAGAGGCGCCGACGGGAAACAGGTTCCAATAGAACATACGGTCGTCGTTCAATGACGTGTTCTGGTGCGGCTCATAGTACACTTTTGTCACGGCACCTTGGCGCGACCGTTAACGCCTCGCCGCTGATATAGACACACGCAGCAGTAATAAATTGGACTCGGTTAAGTAAGAACCGATGCTCACTTCCTTCGTGTTAACTCCCTGGCAATTAGAGTCCAAGGAACTACACAAGTTGTATTTCCTATGAGCTGATCAAGGCTACAAGGAGTCTTCAGCTGTATGACGCGCTCTATACGCTACTGTATGGAGGCCTTCTTGAACGGTCGACTCCACTGTGCTTCGCTGTGGAGGTCACCTCCATGAGGGCCGTCTCGCTCAGGGCTGGACGTCTCTGCCGGGGTCAGTCTCGGAGTCAATGGTGGCGCGTGCACGACTACAGCAGATGGCAACGGGCCATAGGTTGGATACAGAGCGTTGCTGAATGAGGTCATAATGTCACGGAAGGTGTTTAGCACAGGCCAAAATGGTCAAACCAGGAAGGAAAGTCGATTTGTCGATCAAGTTCACAAAAATGCTCACTGCTAGTTAAGTATTTCCATTTCAATCTTTCATTACTGGAAGTGGTCAAGTATTTTGAGATAGACGATGTAACTTACGTCAAGATAAATATTGCTCAAACCTCAAACTAGACATATTTGCAATCACTCACACTTCTGAACGTAGTAAAATCCCAAACCAAATAACGTGACAAACAGTTGGGGACTATACCCTCTGTTGGTTACATCCATCAGCGGTGAGATCAGTGTCAGCGGGTGGACGTCACTACGCTACACCACAGGCGGGCGGGGGAGCGGGGGGCGGGGGGCGGGTGGACGGTGTCGGTGGAGCAGGCGGCAGGCGGGACAGGCAGCAGGCGGTCAGGCGGCACACGACTCACCGGCGGCGGCGGCGATGTTACCCTCGTCATCGCTCACGCTGCCCACCTCCGGCGGCGGCTTCGACTTCTTGAAGCGGAAGCTGCGGAACGGCGACTTGGAGCGCGACCGGGTCTTCTTCTTCTCCGACGCCGACGAGCCAGCTGCGGAAGCGACACTCAAAGCTGAACGAGGCGCAGCGGACGGCCCGCGCGGGCCACGAGTACCCAACGGCGGTCTGCGAGAGCGGAATCACGAGACTGGACCGAACAACGAGCCACAACGCATACATCGGCGCAGAGAGCGACAGCGTCCAACAGAGTGACGACCGACAGAGTCGGAACGTCGGCCACGGACAACACAATCTCCAATGACAACGCACGAGACGACGCAAGCAGCTCCGTCTCGCTTTAAACCACGCGGGTATACCCAGCATGTTTCCAAGCATTCACTTCATTCCCACTTCTCATTCGCGCAACGCCACCGTGCCAGGCGACAGAGGCCTGGGAAAGAAACTAGCAGCCCAGTGCCAGAAAACCACCCGGTTTAGTAAGGATGCCAGTTACCAGACAAAAGTATATCTAAGAGCAGCGATTCCAGGCGCTTGGAAGACACCCTTGGCTGCCATTCACCAAAGCCCAGAAGCCCCTTGCGACAGCCACCGTCACCCCAAGCCGGTGAGGCCATATGGACACTGGACACCGACAGCTGCCGCTTCATCGCAGCTAAATAGCCCAGATTCCAACTCAAAAGGCCACCACCAAAGCTCATGGAATGTCAAACATTACGGCCGAGACCAGCAAATGAAGCTAGCTATACAAAGCGTTTCCCATCACCAAAGCCAGTAGGATATCACGTAACCTGTCACCACAAACCAGAAAAGGAAGCGAGCAGGTATAGCGGCGCGGCACCCATCACCAGACTAGAGACAATCTAGCCAGCTGGTTAACACAAAGCTTACCCGTAAATCCGTCACCGAAGCCAGCGATGCATCACAAACCCGTCTCCAGAGAGACCAGATGATAAGGCTAGCCGGTATACAAAGCTTTCCGTTATCCCGCACCAAAGCCAGCCAGCCAGCGAGATATTGTTCAGGCCATCATCGCGCAAACCGTAGCACGATGCCAACTGATATCAATAGCTTCCCAGCACCAATGCTACGGAAAAGCTTCCCGGACGTCACAAGACAGTCCCAAATGTCACCCGCTGGTATACACAAAGCTTACCCAGCCACCGAAGCCAGCGGAGTTGAAATTACGTCACACACCGACAACGCAGACCAGTCCCGTCACTTGAACAACACGCGGTCAAACAGCGATACCACCTACAACTTATATGTCCTGCTATTTATGCGAAAGCTGCAGTAGCCTGAACCCGCTGGAGAAGAATCAGCTCCATCTCTCAAGCAGGAAACACAAAGGCCCGTCGCCAAAAGCATGGATTGTTAGCAGAAAAAAGATAAAAGAAGAAATAGACAAAAGCAGCATAGCGAAATAATAAAGATAAACAAAAAGCTTAAGCACAGGACAAACAACACAAACAGAATAAAGAAAGGGCAAGGAAATACAAACAGGTTAAATGCAAAATATTAATTCGCACCCCGGTGGGCCTCCGAAACATAAAGAAAGGGGGAGGAAATACAAACAGGTTAAATGCAAAATATTAATTCGCACCCCGGTGGGCCTCCGAAACAACTTCACCATGGTGGGGGGCGGGGTCCACCCCCCTCTAACTCGGAAACTAAACGGGCTAGAAAGGACGCACCAAAAACGTTCAAAATATCTTGACATGGACATTCGAAGTTACAGAGGGCATTTTTGGCTCAAGTCAATATTGAGATTAACAGAGGTCACCAAAGGTCAAATATTCCAGTTTTAGGACTTTGCTTCGAACAACCCCAAATATCTCCGGAACTATGATAGCTAGGAACAAACAATATAGCAATAGATAGCTCTTGAATAATGCAATCGACACGGATGTCGTCAAATTTAAGCTCAGGTCAATAGTTTAGGCTCCAGAGGTCATCAAAGGTAAAAAATGCAATTTTGGGTAAACTGATTTTCCTAAATAACTTTTTATCTCAACAAGATAGGGCAATGATTGTTACACCATTGTGTTGTTCTCGTCGATGAGCTTTCAACAATATGAATGGTGACCTGGTTAGGTCAACTTCAGAATTTGACCTAAGGTCAAGGCCATTTGGTGAACCAGGTAGGTCATGTTGCATATGTTCGCCCCAAGAGCTCAGTAGTAGAGCGCTGGGCTCTTGACCTCACCCGGGAATGGCAGTCCAGGTTCGAGTCGCTTCGGCGCTCGCTATTTGGCCCTGACTGGGATGACTGCAGCCGGTGGCCAGCGTTGTTCGAGTATTGGACGTCAGAGGCGGGCGGACCGTGTCCAGGGATGTCGGGCACGTAAACTTCGCTTCTAAATTCTTTCCGGACGACAGGAATTTTTCGTTGATCGGGTGGTGGCGTCAGGATCTGCGCAACAAGCTCTGCTTAGCGCGGGTCCTGACCTCGGAAATACATCCATTCAAAACATTTGGACTTCGACGTGGCCAGACGAGACAAATACAGCGGTGTCATCTGCTCGTCCCTATCTTTATTTTATCAAGCGTTATTAGCAAATCATTGCTGATGACCCCAGATGACCTCAGATGACCTTGCAGAAAATACTGAGCAATAATTGCACCTCGGTCATCAAGAATGAGATAAAATAGCATGATTCTGACAGATTCAGCCTGATCCAATGCATATTGTCTGAAAAGGAAGTATTTGTATATTTTCCCGTTCACTTATAATGGTGAGGTCAGGAAATTGACCTGACCTTGAGTCACATATGCAAAAAATCCTAGATACACCAATTGTAGGTACTTATGACCTTATGAAATCCTGCAAGTTTAAATTAATCCCTCGGACAAAGATCGTGGCTTTGGCACTATCACAAACATTTTGGGAAGCAAGGTCACTTGGCGTGACCTGGTGACCTGACCTGTAATAACCTGAGGTCAAAACTTTGGCAAAGTGTGGGAAATTGATGCCCAAACAGCTTTATAAAATATGGTGGCGCTGCGCGTCACCGTTTTCCCTCTATTCCGGAAAAAACTCAGGGGGGGGGCAAAATGACCCCCACCAGGGCGAGGGTTAATAATACAAATACACATGGCCGTCAGAGGAAAATAAATGAAGCAAAAAAGGATGCAAATTGAAAGTAACGATATATTAACGACTATTGATATAGTCATTAACAAGCAAAGTGAAATAGGTCACTGAATTTCTGATCCACTGAGATTCTTGATCCGTCTTGACTTTGTAAAGGGGTCCTGATATTTTGTCTAACCTTAGATCCTGATAATGAGTTTGACATAGGATCGACTCTGATCCCTGATTCGCTTAGCTCATTGTCTGAGCCCAAAATATCAGAAATTGTAGCTATTCTATTTATTTCCATTGGACTTGGTCGCATGTCACATCTTTTATTATTTTTTGCCGTGATATAATATAATATAACCACTCCGAAATTGTACCATAGAATCCCGTTGCATCAAAGATTTAATGGGATCATAGACTCATGCACGACTTATCATTGGATCCTGTCGGATTCAAAACACGTGGCTCAGTGTGAGTAATTCTCTGAAGCCCTCCAGGACGTACTATGTTCAGATAAACTATCGATCGAAAACGGAGAGGCTTAAAGCACAAATTAGAGGATGGATAGAAGAGAGAAGCAGCCCTATACCACAACCCGGAAAGCTTCCGAACAGAAAGAACCACCACCAGAGACAGAGAGAAGAAAGCTCAGAGGCCACGACTAAGCACCGCAACTGAAATCTGAGCCCAACCACCTCCAGCAGGGAGAGTAAGATGCAGAGACAGACAGACAGCAGCCACTGTCGCCCGACAAAGAGATCCGGCGAGAGCGAGTGTTCCGGCGAGACGGAGGCGTAACCGACCGACCGGGCAGCAGACTGTACAGAACCGGCGGCGGTGGAGGCGGTGGAGGTGGCGGCGTCTTCACACCGTCCTCATACTCACTGCGGGAGACGCCGGCGGACACCGACGCCTTGGATGGCGTGGCGGCGGCGGCGGCGGCGGCGGCGGCGGCAGGAGCCGGGGCGCGGGCGGCTGGCGCCGGGGCGGCCGGGGAGGCCCGGGCGGCCGGCGCGGGCGCGGCGGCGCGGCCGCGAGCATGCCCGGCTACAACACAGCGCATGCTCTCAGAACGTGCTGCGACGGTCATCGCAGGCAGGTACTAACGACACCAACACCGCGGCCGGCGGGGAGACGGAGGCAGAGACGGGGCAAGACCATGCTGATCGCGAGAGAGCGGGACTCATGCTGTGTTTGCGCCGTTCTGATAGGTTCTTTTATATTTAAAAGCAAATACTTTAATCGAAATCAAAATCATATTTTTGGTGAAATTTTAGCAAATATAAAGACTTTAACAAAATTATTAACATAATGTTTGCTAAGTAAATATTAAATATATTGATAATTCGTTAGCATTTGCAATATGTTTTTGTGAACAAAACACATGTTCATTGGCTGTCTCTTCCTCACTCTCCTCTCAAAAATAAAAACGTAGCATTAACTAGTAGCAAATAACGACATCAAAAGACAAAAATACTTTGCAAACAAAAATACTTGACTAGCAAACACAGGGGACCGATGAAGATAGCACTACTCAAGAGACACCATGCACTGCATAACAGACGGATGGGCAGCTGACCAGAGCACCACTGGGGCAGACAGAGGGGTGAAGCGAGCCGACGTGCGGTCATTCGGTGCAGTCTACTGCAGGCTGGCCCAGGGCGCAGCCGGCCCAGGGGCGCAGGCGGCCAAGGGCGCAGGCGGCAGGGGCAGGGTGCAGCCAGTCAGGGGCGCAGGGGCAGGGTGCAGCCAGTCAGGGGCGCAAGGGCAGGGTGCAGCCAGTCAGGGGCGCAGGGGTGGGGTGCAGCCAGTCAGGGGCGTAGGAAAGGACGTACTACTACTGAGCGGTTGGGACAGACCAGCACAGTCCACTTGGCAACCAACACAGCCGTCTACTCTCAGTAGATGTGTACTAACTGTAAAGTACTAAGCAATCGACTTTGGCGAATTATGCGAAAATTATGGGAGTAATCAGTGAATTATGCGAACAATTTGGAAGTAAATCAAAGAGGAACGGCAACGGCACTCCTTATTCAAGGATCTGTGAACATTTACTCTCTACGTCAAAGAAAGTACTCCACTGATTGGTTCTCGTGGCATGACAGCACATTAAATGCAATTTTCGCTTTGCGCCTGTAACACAATCAACATTGATGGGGTTCTCGACCCCACTGACGTTTAATGGTAACATCACGACTTTGCAAAACGAATTGCAATAAGCTGATAGGCTGAAGGCAGTTTGTCTAACAGCCGGAAATAGTCGTCCTAAGCAGCAGCAGTAGTCGACTGTGTCAGTACCGCGAGGACCGCGACGGCGGGCTGGTGGACAGGAGGGATGAGCAGAGGTGCCGAAGGGGGAGACGTGGCAGTACCTTGGATAGGCGCCACCTCCGGCTGGAAGCGGCTGGTGCGGCTCACCGAGGAGGCTGCCCGGTGGCCGCACAGAGAGAGGTGAGACGGAGAGAGTTAGTGGGGCGTCACACAGACAGAGGGACACCTGTTAGTAGGGGTCCGGTGGGCAGAGATGCACAAGTGTTTGTGGAGGAGAGTAATTCACGGCGCCAGAAAAGGCGAGCGTTAGAGGGACACAGAAAGGACAAATCCATGGTCGGATACCAAGCCGAACACAGACGGCTTTCGGGGATAACAACGAGAGCAAAGGGAGGGACAGTGCGGACTGATCTAGTAGTAGTTGGGAGACATCCGAGAACGTCGGGAGTCAGGTGAAACACCGGCGCATACGGCAGGGGAGCTGGGGCAGACAGCTGGCTGGCTGGTAAGCGGTCACAGCCCGGCTGGTGAGAGAGTGTGGCTCGGCTCAGCTCGGCGGGTGACCTGTCCGGTGCGGCGGCGGGCTGGCGGCCTACCTTCCTGGTGCTGCGCGCGGCTGGCTCGCTCGGGCCGCTCCTCTGGGGAGCGGGCGGCGGCGGCCGGCGCGGCGGCGGCTGCTGCGCCGGCGCCGGGACCGGGCGGCGCGTCCGTGGCGTCTGACGGCGTATCGTCCGGACTGGAGGCTGAGCGGCGGGCCGCCTCGGCGCGGGCCGCCTCCTCAGACGCGCGTCGAGAGGCCTCCTCTTCCTGCCGCCTGTGCAGCTCCTTCAGCTCGAACTGCCGACACCGGTACAGGCACATGGTCAGAGGTTTACAAACACGGTACACAGCTCGAACTGCCGACACCGGTACAGGCACATGGTCAGAGGTTTACAAACACGGTACATATCAGACACAGGCACATGGTCAAAGGTTTACGAACACGGTGCATATCAAACAGACTGCACAATTTCCCACTACTTCGTGCCACGGGCTCATACAAAGTTGTTGACGGTTCCTCTGGTTAATAATGAGAACACGATTCCCCGCCTATCTGCATTGTTCTCTGTATTAGCGGTGACTGCCAATGGCACAGCGGCGGCAGCGCCAGTGGAGGCTGTCGTGACTCACCGTAGTGAGACGTTCCAGAGCGGCGAACCTCTCCTCCTGGGCCGAGGCAGACTTCTCGAACGCCTCGTGCTTCTTGATCAAGCTCTCCACCTCGTCGATAGAGTTCTGAAAAACAGCGCAGGGTCGTGGGTAATATCTGCGGCGCTAGTCGTAACGAACCAAGCACCGCAAGCGCGACTAAGGTGTTTAGTCAAATGTGTACACCATACACTCACTGTGGGGATCGCAGCCTAATTAATTATCTCATAAATATGTTTTTATCCCGCAACATTAACAAAAACAATCATCCTATTATAGCATATACATTTTGTATCCAACAATACCAATAACAAGCATAAAATTGTAGGTATAATGAAGTTACAATAGCTGAATTCCAGCCGGGTGAACTCACGCCAAGTTCCTTGCTATGGATGTAGCTCTCCTGCGCTATGAGCCACTGTTCGGCGACGGCAGCGTCACGCGCGAACTGGTACACCTCCAGGATGAGCTGCAGGTACTCCCAGCGCTCCTCCCACTTCTGGTGCATGTCGCCACGCTGCGTCGTCAGCTGCACCAGCTTGTCCTTGATCTGTAGCGGCACGGCGGGAAAAGCGTACATCAGATACACTACAAAGCAGGCTCACTTAGACATTCAGACACACTCCGCTTATATCTGACGCGGGGACAGGCAGACAGCAATCGTTACCCGTTATAATGAGGCCCACTGACCAGTCGAATGGCTTAAAGTCAACAGGAAAACGGCAACTTGAGTGAATACATAATAAACTATAAAACAACAGAAATAGATCACACGTGTCATTACGATAATTAATGCTCAGCGCAAGGTGCATGAGCATTGGTGATGTCTATTGAACATATTCACAGCGCTGAAATGGTTGTGAGCCAGCATCACCACGCGATAGTCCCAGTCTCAGTGTGCGTACCTCCTGAGAAGCGTAGTGGCTGCGCGAGAGGAGCTCCTTTCCGAGCGACAGGCAGGCGGAGAAGTTATCCTCGCGGGTGTCGATCTCGGCCTTGAGGCTCTGGTGGTTGTTCATCAGCAGCTCCACGCCGCTCACGTCCCTGTGGGAGATGCCACGCGGCGTTCAGTCAGTCGGACTCGTATCGAACGGTTTATCTCCAGCCTAACCGCTCAGGTCCAGTCTGATGACTTACGTTCAGTCTAACGGCTCACATACAGGACACAGCGCACTAGCCGCAACAACACCTCTGCAGTAGAAGAGATGTCAAGCTCCAGTGTAGACAACTATTGACGCCGAGACACTGACTGACACATTGCGATGCAGACACCAGATAATGCAGAACAGCTCATCGCTCATCAGCTAGTTCACTTCCTCTCGCAGAGGGAGGAAGAGAGAAGCAGACAGCTGCTGCGCGCACCTGGGCTTCTCGGAGGTGTTCATCTGTCGGTTGACGTCGTCCATCCAGAGCATCAGGATACGGCACATGTTGAAGAACTTGAACAGGTCGCCGGTGTCGGCCAGCTTGCTCTTGCGCGCGTCGCAGAGCGCCTGCAGGTTGAGCCAGGCGTTGACGACCTCAGCCTCGCGGTTGGTGATCTCCTTGGCCTTGTCTCCGGCATAGGCGGCCTGCAGCTTCATGCTGTCCTCCTGGATCTGACGCACCTGCGGAGCCACGAGACACACCAGCAGGCGATGGTTAGGCGTGACGTACAACAAAGTCAACGACCATACTGATGACACTTCTTCAATATTGTCAAAGGTACATGGTCAGAGGTTTACAAACACGGTACATATCAGTCACAGGCTGATCTGATAGATCTGAACCAGAAATGAGTTTAATGAAATTATGTTGCGCGAACAACACAAGGCGGGAGTGAATAGTTATGTTGCTAAGTGGACATAGAGGCCTCGCTTTAATCTGATCATAAATTAGAAGATAGAGTTTACCCTACATTCTCTCTAAAGAGCTGCTAACTAAGTCTTCCAGAGTTCAAGACAGCTTGATTGACTTGTATTGCACTTTGTTAGCGTGTCCGTACCTGCTGCTGGAGGTTCTGCAGGTCCGAGAGGAAGTTCTGGTGTTTGCGCTGCAGCGTCGACACGGACACGGCGTCGCGGCCCAGCTCGTCCGACATGGCCGTCTGCTTCTCCATGATGCGGTTCAGCGTGTCCTTGCAGTCGTGGAAGAACTTGTGCAGCTCCCATGAGGCAGCCAGCATCTGAAATCGGACGTCAGCTGGTGTGAATAGATCGCATGCGGATTGTACTGCTAAAAACAGGACTCAGCATATTTCAGCAATGCCTATCACAGCGAAACACAGAACGAGGTTACACAATGACTGGACGGTTCGAAAGCCTCGCGGTCCAGAGCAAAGTATATCTGATATGCACTAATTAAAGCGCAATCGAAGGGGTAGATAACACTCCAGTACGCGTTCAGAACTCTCGTCTTCAGTGTCTGATGTCCTATAGCACACTCGGCAGCCCATAACACAGAACGGCTCCCACGGCGCGTCTCACCCGCAACCATCCCAAACTAACCACAATCAACACACACAGCACCTCTCATCCTCACCACACCCTCTCCACGCCCTATGGTCCTAGCCTGACCGTCCTCTCACCTGTGTGCGAGTCTCGATGAGCTCGAGCAGGTCGGCCCAGGAGTCGTTGAGCCCGTCCTTCCATTCGGCGATTGTGGCGGCGTCCGAGTGGCCTGCGCTGATCAGTCCATCGGCGATCTCGTTCACTGCTGACACACGGTCCGTGCCCACCGTCTCCGTCTCGTGCGCGAACGTCTTGAAACGCTCCTGCAGCATCTGTGGTACAGCGAACAGCACTCGGTCACAAGTGCGAATATTACAACGCGGATACGGCTACCCTACGACTCCCTAGCGCAAGGATTGTTGTGCATTGTGCACGAAATTTCACTGAAACAAATGCAAATTATGCACTGAATTTCACGGTCATGACTTGCGAAAATTCGCAAGATTTGTGTTAGCCACAAGGCTTGAGTGGTTCCCACGGCTCCCACTTACACAGACGTGGTCATAGTCCTGTCCGAGCTCGTGCGAGCCGGCCACCACCTCGCGCTCGGCGATCCACTGCTCCAGGTCGTCCACCTCCCTGTTCAGCTGGAACAGCTGCAGAGCCTCGTCCAGCCGGCCGCGCCGCTCCGACGCCAGGTCCTTCAGGCCGGCGTACAGCTTGTCCACCTGCGCCTGGCGCACCGCGATCTGCTGACTGAGGGCGGGCAGGGACAACGGTCAGCAAAGGCGGAACGGACGCCCCACCGCATCTGGTAACTGTAATGGGGGGGGGGTCAGAGGCCAGGAATGTCAGAACTAAGTCAGCGCAATTTAAAAAATAAATGGAGGAATGATAAAAAACAAAAAACAAAACGGAACAAGTCCTATACATACACTTCGGATAGCATCGCACTCCAATGTCGGTGACAATCTCGGCATGTACTGAGTGTAGCCTGACATGTCCGAAGTGGTCACGAAATGAAACAATCACACTAGACGGATCTTCATTCTGTCTCGGTACTATTCCCTGTCATCACCTGCCCCTGATACCAGCCAGTCCTCTCTCTCTAGCGGCCCTCACCTGTCGGGGTGGTCCTCTGCGATCAGCTGTTTAGCCGTCTCTCCCAGCTGGCGCACTGTCTCGGCGTAGTCTTCCACGGCGTTCTCGAGCGACTCGTGCTTCTTCATCAGGTTCTGCGCCGAGAACTCGTCCTTGCCGCGGTCATCCACCATCATGTACAGCTCCTGTTGCAAGGAAACACGTGACGTCACGCGCTGGTCTCACGTGACAAACAGATGCGCAAGGTTGAGCAGTTCCATTTTAATCGTGAAGGCACTGAGGATTGGAGACTGGGGGAAGCAATGACTCTTTTCTGATTGTATTTAAACGCCAAAACGGATCGCATTTAAACATCGAAACTGATTGCATTTAAACGTCGAAAGCGCTTTGCACAGAATAAGTTAACCTAAAAGCCGCCATCTATTCTTCCATTGTCATTTAATTGCGTGCGTTCGCGATATGGAAACAGACCCTATATCACACATGACATGAGCTTAACAAAGAACATAAAGTGATGCAGCTGCCTGCTCCCAAATCCAAACCGATCGCCGTCCATCCGCTGACCTGTTCGGACATCCAGGCCTCGGCCTCGTTGGCGTCGAACAGGTACTGTTGCGCGCGCTCCGAGATGGCCAGCTTGTTCTTGCGCGCCTCCATGGCGTCCTGCAGCTCGCGCCACTGGTCCTGCAGCTGCTCCATCAGCTGGGCGAACTCCTCGGCGTCCTCGTGGCCGTCTTCGATCAGACGCTCTCCGTCCTTGCACACCTTTGGACATGGGGACGGAGATGCGTTAGAGCGCAAGACGCCATTAGACATAAGAATACAAGACATCAAATCATCAAAAGATGAGAGTAGTTACGATTGAGAAAGTTAATCTAAAATATTAACTAAATCCTTATAATTACAGGAAAAACGTCACACAATCCTGCTCATTCATTGGACAACAATACAACATTCAGCCTTTGCCCTTTAAAAAGACGGAAGTGCGCTAGTCGCTAGAGTTCAGCACAAAACAGCAACAGCAATACCACGGGAGTCTGACTGAACGGAGAACCCCAGCGACTGAGCGGCGCACACGTCTCTGAAACCCGCTCCGTTTCGCGACGCTCGGTACTCACGGCGTTGATGCGCGGCTCGTGGTTTGAGATCTCGTTCTGCAGGCTCGTGTTGCGCCGCGTCAGCATGTGCACGCTGACAAGCGAGTCGCCGAACTCGGGCGAGTTGGCCTGCGGCAGCTTCTCGGCGATCCACAGCTTCTCGTCCTCGATGTCGCGCCGGAACTGCAGCGCGTTCTTCTTCTTGGTCAGCTTCTGCTGGCGGTCCAGCAGCGGCGTCTTCAGGCTCTCGAAGCGCTGCTGCACCCGCACCTTCTTCTCCTTGACCTCGTCGGCCTTCTCCGGCGCCGTGCGCTCCAGGTGCTCAGCCTGGCTGTGAAGCTCTGTGACCTGCATGGAGGGACGAGGAGTCAGAACTGTCGCGACCTGTACTGCGGGACCGGGGCAGGCGGCACCTGTGCCCGTCAGCACGCTACTCTTGTGGACTGGGAGGACATGGTGCACGCTGCCAGGGTGTTCCGCCAAACTGCATATTAATTTCCAGTCAGCTGACCAGCGGGGCAGGGAGAGTCGGCGCAATCGATACCTTTCACAATACGAAAGCAGGCGAGCAGTACCACCATGTAGCAATATGAGACGAATGAATAATACTTTTGGCACCTGCATTCACGGACGTCGCCACCAGGGCTGGGAGGAGAGGGGGGTCTGGGGAACCCCCAGCATTGCTCCGCCCGCCCCACAGATTAGCAGAATTTGAACATTAACCGTATGAGAGTGGGAGGGCTAACCAACTGGCTGCCCCCACACACTCCAAATTGTGTGGCGACTCTGACTCTCCCGCCCACGTCCAAGTATTTTGTACATGACGTTACTGTCGAAAATAGCACTCACTCATGGCTCTCCTGACGTAAGACCCATTCCGGCACTACCATACACAAACAGAACAAAACAGCATCCACCCAACTCCCACATCGCGACGCACCTGCTTGGCCTTGACCGCCATCTGGGTCTCGATCATCTGCTGCTTCTGCATCAGGATGTTGAGGCTGGCCAGGTCGCTGGTATCGTCTCCGTGCATGATCTGCGTCTCCAGCTCGTCACCCACACCGTCGATGTAGCGTCGGCAACGACTGTTGCGATAGAATGCAGCGGCGGGGTCGGTCTGTGACAGAGCCCTCGGGACCCTTACTGCTAAGTGACGTCTCCAGGCTGGTCAAGTCGAGGTCCCCAGCTCGGAATTTGGTCTCACCAGCTCCGTGCATCTCAGTACTTCTCCGGATAGTCCCTCGGATCCTGATGCAGTAGCGATTGAGCGAGCCTAGGAGAGCAGGGATGTTGAGGAAGCAGTTAGTGAGACTGTGTTAGCAGGAGGAGAAGCGCAGAAGACCACACGGATAACGCGCAAGACACATTATGGTCATCACATGCTCATACTAGTACATCGTTAGGAACCACAATTACCAATGATCCTCGCGCTCAGTAAAGAGTATCGATAGCACATGTAAGACACGACCAAGACCATTAAGAGACAAAACAAAGCGAGCGACTACCACCCCCCACGTCCGACGAGCGAAGGCTGGTCGTCTAGCCGAGCTGCAACGGTCATCTGTATAGCATGCAATACGTTCAAAGGCCTCAGAATAATCGGCCTGATTGATACGCGGTCACTTGCGGTGTGTGCACAAGGTTTGGCAGAGCGGTAGCATGATCCGTCCGTGGCGCTGATGGACTCTCCGGATCGCACTTACGACAGAGGCTAACACTCGCGAGTGTTCTGCAGGGAACATGTGCGCTCTGCGAGCGTGTCGCGCAGAGCGGCTGCCATCAGCGCATAAGCCCGCTCCCTGCACATGATGGCGGAATGAGTCACTGATAGAGTCAGAGTCGAAGCAGCGTCGACGGTCATCGTTCGCACTCTGAGACGTCGAGAAAGAGGACATGCAAGAAGGGAAAATGATCGGCGCGGTGTGAAAGATTGCTGACCTTTTGACCGCATGGTCGATTCACAAGTACGATCATGTCACTGGTAGCGTAAGTTCACTCGGCAGAAGTAGAACTAGGAAAATCTTTAATCATAGGTGCAGCAAGAGACAAAAGAATGAGGAGCATGATCGATATTTAGGATAAGGGCGCGACGCGTCAATGTAAAGTGATGATGGACATGCCACCGCACCGCCCCGAAAAAAAAAAAAAAGAGAATTGATCAGAACGAATTGAGAAATCGTTATAGTTGCGAGGTATCGAATAGACCAGCTTAATCGCAAGAAGCAGTAAATAATCGCATAACTTCCAACACGTGGAAAGTTTGTGCAGAGGGTCGAAGAGGGAAATAACCTGCCAGAGAGTGAATAGTAGATCAACGCAGAGCTGTGATCCAACACATATCCAAAAGGAGTATGAGCAGAACCTGCCAAGTTAGAGGGAAGAAGGCAGCACCTACGATGACATAAAGCACACAGCATGCGCCCGTTTCCTCTGAGTTGATTAGCCATTATACTGAACTAATACGAACAGAGAGCAGTCTACTACTACTGGGAATGAGACGATGCAGCTGAATATCAGAAATTCCAGCTTAGACTCACGCGGCGAGACGCCAGGCCGTCTGACGACACTATTGAGGTACTCGCGGCGTAGACGAGATTCACAGCCTTCTTCTGGAATATTACATGCGGGCGAGGTGGAGATACAAACCAGAGGTAGAGACCCTCCTTCGGGACCATGGTCAGCTATGGCGACGGCAAGGAGCGTTCAGCTCTCGTCGTATCGCCTCCAATGTGAGTGAGAACGCCTCGAACCTGGCGTGACTGCTCGCTCGGCGTTAGCTCCAGATGAAAGCCTGCCAGCGCCCGGAAGTAGAACAAAGAAGGATGACTGAAAGATAGAAATATGAAGAAAAACCAGCAATGGCAGGAATGAAAAAAGACACGACGAAAGTGAAGAGCGAAGAGAAGGTCTACAGAAGAAGCTAGGAGTGAGGGTAAGAATTACACAGAGATAGAAAATATCGAAAAGAAAGAAAAGACGGACAGATGACACAGCACAAGAAAGGAAACGAAATCAAAGAAGATACGTAAGCAGATATACCGGAAAGTAATAGACAAAAGGATTTGAGTAAGAAAAAATAAAGAAAGTCGGGGATAGAGATAAATGGGAAAAGATAACAAGCAAGAACGAAACAAGAGACTACAGAACAAAGTAAGGAAACGGAATGGACTGAAAGACAAAAGAAGAGCAATGGTAGTGAGAAAAGAGGAACGACGATTAAGTCAGATTGCCAGAAGGATATAGAGCATACGTGACGGAAGGGGTTCATTTAACGTCGGTGTGGTTTAATAAATAGTTGTGGGGTAATCAATCTTGGCTATACATCATAATTCGCGTGCAATCTTAAGCCATCACACAGATATTACTAGATCTAAAATTAGCAAAGGCATATATTATACAAATCATCTAATATTTCGCTGAACAAGACTGACAGACTTAGACATGACTTTAGAATGCCATTTGAGTATTCTTCTCTCTTATCACATCAACATCTCGTCCACAGTAAGTACAGTAACCGCTCCATCCAGCCGCCCCACTGACCGCACATCAGCCGCGGAGAAGACGTGAAGCGATGGCGAAGGAGCGAAGGAGAAGGAACACACCAGGACGAGGAAAGAGGGCTCGCTCCCCTTCCGGCCCCGCTCGCCGCCACGTCACTGACCGGAGTGTCGACCTTGGAGAGGAAGTTCTCCTGCTGGCTGAGAGCCACCTCGCCCATCTTGGCGTCGCGCAGGAACATCTGGTAGTTGAGGCTCTGCGACAGCAGCTGCTGGCGGTTCTCCCACATCTTGTGCAGCTCCTCCCAGCTGACGGGCGAAAGGTGGACGTCAAAATTCTGTTTATAATTGAATTAGAATGGTAATTTAGAAAATAATTTGGCTTGCCAGCTAGCTGTCTGGATACAAAACATGCATATCTGCTAGCAGTAGTGGATATTCGGGGTTTAATCCAGAGCTGATCAGATTAAGAACAATAACGTGAAAATAAGAAAGACTGTGTGCATGGAAAAAGGATAAACGAATAGAACGAATTAATAAAATCAAATTTGTCGAATCAACGACTAGATGACAATAAGTGATACAACTACATGATCATAATGCCTGGGTAAAACTCATCTGATTATCACAAAATAGCGGTGAGTTGATGTATAACACAACGCCATCGAATCACCTCACCATCGCTGGTCACCCACCTCCCTCCGAACCTCACCGCACTGCAGCTGGAGGCAGCGGCCCGCACTCACCCGTCCTTGAGCGCCTTGAGTCGCTCGCGCAGGAACATGTACTGCGGGTCGTCAGGCGGCGTGACGTCCTCGGCCGTGACGCGCTCGCCGTACTCCATCATCGAGTTGTAGTCGTCGTTGTAGTTGTCGATCTCCTCGCGGATCGTCTGGTGCTCTGCATCGGGGAGAAGAACCAGATCAAGGCGGCGCGCAGTCGCGACATATAACAGACAAAATAGGTTGTAGAATAGAATTGCACACACAGCTCACAGAATGCTCCAAGTTGAGCGCACAGCGCAACTCACCACCAGGCGCCTAGCGATAAGGTCGACTGCGAAAAATGTCCAAAAGACACAACAAAGCGACCGAGAACCAGTCTCTAGTGATATAGCGAGCATGAGCAACGAATCCATCATCTGAACTAGACGTAGTAGAAGAGAGATGAATCGTATTGAGTGAGCCCTCGATCTCAGTCCCTATCCCCTGAGCCCCCCCGCGCCCCATGCCCAACCTGACGTCCCTCCTCCCACGACTCCTCCTTCCACCAGCGCCGACCCGCCATACCTGCCGGCCTGTCCTGCTGGATATAGGACGGACGCACTTACGGCTGAGCAGACGCATAAACGGCCTCAAGATAAACGAGCTGCGGGATGTCCTCCGAGGCGACGTCGGTCTGCGTCTTGGTGAGCCAGGCCGAGAAGTGGTCCAGGTCGCGCAGGAAGCGGTGCAAATCGCCGGCCTCCTCCAGCTTCGAGTAGCGCTCCTTCAGCAGCTCCGTCATCTCCTTCCACGGCTGCAGGGCGATGGGAGATGCGAGGGTGAAGAGGAAGCGACACGAGACGAGCCAGCAGCACGGAGTGAGGACTTGTTCAAGATTCAGGCAACGGAAATCAGTTAGCTGATGATGATTGGGGCTTAAGGGCGCCGCAACAAAATAGTTATATGGCGCCCATGGAAATCAGTCAGCTCCAGGAAGTGGCAGCATGATGGAAGAGAGCTGAGCTGTTATAAACAACACAGCACGCAATGAAGGATTTCGAGTACAAAGAAGCGGTGAAGTAAAATATATGCTTCACACATGACCAACAGCGCCAGCTTGACAACTTGACGTTTGACTACAAGTTCCAAACAAATAGCCACCTGAGGCCTGCAGTAAATCATTACCACCCGTATGACAATCAATTCCTACACTCAGCCATGACAATGCTGTGTACCTCCTGAAGTTGGTTGATGTTCCTGCGGATCTCGGCCGCCTCGTCCGGTCGCTCGTGCTCGATGCGCGCCGCCTCGCGCTCCAGGTCGTCCAGCTTGGCCTGGATGGCGGCGATGTCGCGCTCCATGCCGTTCAGCTTGCGCTGCAGCGTCATGATGCCAGCCTGCGGAAGGCGAGGAGGGACGTGCGGAGGAATGGTCAGACAGGGGCCGGCTGCAGTCCTGCTCACGCCTCACACAGCGCTGAGAGCCGATAGTTGCGTTGGACATATATCTCATCTGGTTTGCTTGTTTATTGGGGTTTTCGGGCGCGCCGACAACTAAGGTCAATTTGCGCCCATATCTCATCTGGAATATATTTTGTTTGTTTATTGGGGTTTAAGGGCGCGCCGACACCTTTGGGTAAATTTGCGTCCATCTGGTATATATTTCAGCAATAAATTTTACCCAAGAAGTAAATCTTCCTGCATGTCTCATTTGCATGGTTTAGAGCAATGGTCATGAGGTGATTGCACATTTGGACCTTCAGGTACATCGGTAGCAAGACCGCATCAGCCGGCGCTTTTCATCCCAGTCTGCCTAATGTTCACAGCCTTCCTCGCCACATTTCGTAAGTCTCCGTGCCCTCAGCACAGCTGGAACTACGCACTACGTACCAGATCTGACCCGAGTCCCTCGGTCTGGTGCAGCAGCTTGGTCTTCTCCTCGATCCAGGAGACGGTCTCGCGGATCTCGATGTGGAACGTCTGGTACGAGTGCGCCGACTCCAGCTCCTCCTTCTTCTTCTCTGCCTTCTCTCGTAGGGTCGACCACTTCTCGTTCAGCTGCGGGGAGAAAGGGCTGACTGGTTAGAGGCGGAACGCGGACAGTAAGCTTTGCAATGCTTTGTGTGAATCAAATCATTGGATTTATTAGCTGCATTGCATGACATTCAAATATAAAACAGCAAAACAGTGAAAAGAACGAAAATAATAATAATTAAAGTAAAAAAAAATGTTTCCTCAAAACCGTCTCACGATGAAAAACAGCTATCTCAAGTCTCAATAACTCTGAAGCCTCTTCAAGACAACCAAGACCGGATGTCACCACGACTAACCAGCCGGCGGCGGCGGCGGCGCTCCGCTCACCTCGCTCTGCTTGGCGACGATCTCCTCGCTGTTGGGGTGTTCCACCTGCAGCAGCTGCTTGGCCAGCTGGTTGACCACGCCGACGCGGCTGGCGTTGGCGTCCATCTCGTTGCCGAAGCCCTCGTACTGGTGCTTCAGGATCTCCACGTCCTCGACGTCCTTGTCGTCGCCCGGTACCATCGTGTTGAGCATGCGGTCCTGCGGGGAAAGAAGGGCGACGGGAAGTCAGATGGAGTCAGGGGGGGGGGGGCGGCAGGGGAGACAGTGTTGATTTTTTCGTTTGATGACCTGGTCCCGGAGAGTAAAAAAGCCATATGTGGAGAGTACAATTTTATTGTTATGAAAATTACTATTTGTGTTATTTGATATATTTTTACTTGAAGCTAAAAATTCATGATTTGTGATGGATATTAAATCCTTGAGGAAAATGGAACTATATTTAAACTACAATGTCGGTAAAAGCAGATGAAAACATGATTTCCTGAGAGAGAAAAAAATCATAGAGCAAAAATTCCTTGCCAGTTATATACAAATTATTGACCAAAAGAAGTCCTGGCCAGTGATAAACCGGCCTATCGCGATGAAGCCTGCGGACGTTACCTTCTCGGTAATCCATTGGTCGACGCGCTGAGCCTCGGAGAACAGCTTGTAGAGCGACATGGCGTCGAGCAGCCGCTGTTTGCGCAGCTGACCCAGCTCCTGCAGCTCCTGGTACCTGAGGACGCGCCGGGGACAGGTCAGTAAATCAGCCGTGGAATGGCGATCACGGCCAACCAGAATCACCAGTCCGCTCACAACACACAAGACGAAGCGTGATAACTCGGCTATCCTGGAATGCATCCGCCTTCTGAAAGAGTTGAACAGAACACCTATTGCCCTAATGTGATGAGGAATGAAGGAAAGGATTGAGGAATGAGCATGACCAACTGGCTTTGAACAAGGTTCGATACATTGATGTCGCAGCATATACGACGGCATGATCGAACCACGGACTCTCTCCCGCCCAACACTGTCTCCTCCTGCGTACCTCTTCTCGATGCTCTCCGTGCGATCCTTGATCTCCGAGCTGTCCCTGTACTCGGGGCCGATCTCCTGCGCCTGCGCGTGCAGCTGCTCGATGGTCTCGCAGTAGTTCTTCATGTCCTCGTCCACGTCCTTGTGCTTCTTCAGCAGGTTCTGCACGCTGGGCTCGTCGTTTCCAACATCGTCAGACGACACGAGACGCAGCGTGTCCAGCATCCAGGTGTCGGTGTCGTCGGCGTCGGCGAAGAACTGGTGGTAGCCGATGGCCTGCTCCAGCTGCTGCCGCCGCTTCTCGGCGCGCTCCTTCAGCCGGTTCCACATGTCCACGATCTCGTCGATGCGGCCGCGGATGCGGTCGGCGCCGAAGTGACCCTGGTTGACGAGCTCGTCGCCGACCTGTGTGATGGCCAGCAGCTGCGACTCGTGCGCCGACAGGTCGTCCTCCAGCCCCTGCGGACAGCCGAAACAGGAGACGAGTGAGCAGAGCCAGCAGAGCCAGCAGAGCCAGCAGAGCCAGCAGAGCCAGCAGAGCCAGCAGAGCGGGCGCTAGTCAGGTCAGATGATGATGATGATTTGGGTGTAAGGGCGCCGCAGCTACTAGGCTGTGTGGCGCCCATGCAGAGGCTATGCGGCTATGACAGAGGCTAAATCTGCCAGAGACAGAGGCTCCCCGAGGGAAACTATTGTAAAAATACAACCTGGTAGAGAAAATGAAACATGGCATATCCCAGACATGCTTTATGTTGTGATTATGCATGATATGACAAACAGCACACCGTCCTCCATTCGGCATCCGACAAAGGCTGCCGTCCTCATCTGGAAAAGTTCGTATCACAAGCCGACCACGACTCTCATCTAGGGTGTCATTTCCATCCCAGTTGGGTCATTGCGGGGAAACACTGAAGCGACACTAAACCCAGCGACAAGCCCTTACCAACGGGGCGGCAGGCGGTTGGGCCGCCCGCGAACCCACGTTTGCCTATTCGTCGCTACAGACAGCGTCGGATGCAGACTAGGTAGACGAGATGATAGCGTGAAACTGCGTCGTTAACTCGCTTTATTGCCGCTGAAAACGGCACCGCCCTGGCTAGTCTGCTGGGTGAATTTCAAGCCGTCGCTGCCTGTGTGGCCTGACATTCCCCAACCGTTGCTGCCTGTGTGGCCTGACATTCCCCAACTGTCGCTGCCTGTGTGGCCTGACATTCCCCAACCGTTGCTGCATGGGAAAGCCCACCTCTGTCTGTCTCTCAAGAGCGGTGACGGCGTTATGAATGGTGACAACAAATGCTGCAGAGTCGTACCTGAGCCCAGCACCAAGCATGGTGAATGGTCTCAAAGAAACAACGCAAAAACACAAAAGATTGTCATTTCCCTCTAGAACTAACCCAAAAACTTGTATTTGTGTACGAAACAAAGAGATTAGAGCAATTTTTGCTGAGCCTGACTCAGACATCAATGTAAAGCTGATAGCCTCCAACTAGAATAACGTATTTTCGTCACCACAAGAGAGAGTTCACAGCTACGGTCCGACCACAGCAGCAGCAGCGTCACCGACTGACTGTGCGTTTGGCGGCCACTGACCTTGTGCTTGGCGAGCAGGATGTGGACGGTGACGAGGTCGTTTCCGATGTGCGCCGCGTTCAGGATGTTCTCCTTCTCGCGGATGTAGTTCTCCTCCTCGGCCATGTCCCAGTAGAACTGCCACAGCTGGCGCGACTCCTCCAGGCGGGAGCGACGCTCCAGCGCCAGCTTCACCAGCTCGGCATACGCGTCCTGATGTTCAGAAGAGATGGACGGGTGGTACGGATGGGTCAGTACGCGTCCTGGCGTAGGAGACAAAGGGGCGGCAGTTTCAGAAGGGGTTCGACGTCAGGGGATCAGAAGGTTTGTTTGTTTATTGGGGTTTAAGGGCGCGCCGACACCTTTGGGTCAATTTGCGCCCATGGGGATCAGAAGGAGAGTCAGAATGCGGCCTGGGTGTGGACGGAGTGATGTCGGGCAAAAACAGATAGGGGCGGAGTCTGAGCACGAGTCAGAACACCTTATGACCCGAGGGGACGCGTGGGTTGGTGAGTTCGGGAGCCACAACCCTCGGGTCAAGAAGGTCGAGCAGCCATATTAAGATGGCAATACAATCACACAGCATATTATCTAACTTCCGTATACTGGCCAAAATGCGTCCCCTTGGCGTCAACGTGTTGGTCAGACTATATGCTGATCAGTTTCACTCTATAACTAGGCTGACTATGCTATCAAACTGCCCATAAAATGCGTCATTAAAATTCGTAAAGCCATAAAATGCGGCTTTACGATTCACCAAAATAATAATTTATCGCGGAATGACAGGTCATTAGACAAAAACAGTCGTATCTAACAACAAAGCAGAACACCACGCCTCTCTTCGTCATCAATGACCATAATGACACCACACCAACACAGCAGCTTGCCACCATGACCTGCCTCAAGTTACCCAAGTGACCCCTGTGACCGCGCGGACCTGACACGTGGCCTGTATGACCCCAGTGACTCCACTGACCCTATCTGACCTCACGACCCCAGTAACCTCATGACCCTGCTGACCCCAGTGACCAATGTGTAACCTCCATCACGTAACTGTGACCCCACAGCCCTCCTCGGTCTGATGACCCCGATGAGAAGAAGTTATTTTGGGGGGGACGCTAAAGCTCATTGAGGCTATCAAGCGCCCTGATGACCCTGATGACCCCAATGGCCGCCGACCTCCGTGACCTCCGTGACCTCCGTGACCTCTGATGACCTGGACTGACCTCCAACTGCTGGACACGCTCGACCACAATGGCTGGGTCGCACGGCCGGTAGCCCTCCTCCGTCTCCTCGTCGACGAAGCGGCGCGAGTGCTGCACCACCGTCTTCACGCGTTCGCCCAGCACGTTGATGTCCGCCTGAGTGACGGCAGAGGGGTGAACACAACAGAAGCAAAAGAGGAACACAACATAGCCGAGCAATCTATGATATGCACAGAGTTCGACCATTAGATCACCAGCAGCAGATGCTCTCACAAACAGTCCAACTGACATAAATGATTCACAAAGCATCCTATTGTAACCAACACTTATATTATATCACTCAGATGTGATCAGATGACTCGGATAACTCAAACTCAGGCCGTCTCACACCGACTCAGACTCCCGTTGACTACCCATATCAGTTAAACACCCTGCTGCCAGCCCTCCCCCTCCCCCTCCATCCACCCACCAGTCACCCGATCACTGACCTCGATGAGGGCATGTTTGGAGAGCAGGTCCTCGACGCCCATCAGATGTTTGCCATAATCGTCGGAGAGCAGGCGCATCTTGTGCTCTTCCATGCTGTCCAGGATGTAGAGCATCTCCTGGAAGTTCTGCTGCAGCTGCAGGCTCAGCTCCAGACGCATGCGGCGCGCACGCAGCAGCTCCAGCAGGTAGTTCCACAGGCGCAGGACGTTGTCCTTCCTGCCGGCCGGATGTGGCAGCGTGGTGTCAGGAGCGTGGCGAGTCAACGGCGGCACAGCGCGTGCAAAACATGTGATTAGTGGTACCACCAGAAGACCGGTAGGTCAGACTAGACTAGCTTGCCTAGAAATGCTGAAGTTCTAGAGGTGCTGAGCCTCACAGCCATCCGGCAATGGCTCGCCAACCGCTTTACACAGCATGAACTCACAGTTATAGCCCCTGATACCTCAACTCTGCTTTAGTCACACCCGCCAAAGTTCAAACTGTGCGGCTGTATCCGACTCTGCGGTGCGGCGGCTGACCTGGCGTTGATGCGCTCGATGTCGTGGTAGTTTTCGGTCTGCAGCTCCTCTGCCACAGCTACCACGGCCAGCACGCGCTCCTCGTACGCCAGGATGTCCGTCTCGATCGCCTCGTGCTTCTTCGCAGATGCCTCCACTGCCGTCAGGTCGAAACCGAAGTTGTCCTGCGGTCGCAAACAAGAGCACGAGGGCGTATGTAAACAGGGTAACCATTGGCGTTGTTTGAAGCGGGCATCCCGTGGGCAGTTTCGTAAAATACAAATATATTTAAAATTAAAACGGCAACTGTGATTACCCACGGCAATGCTATTTAATAAAATAGTCATAAAATATAAACAAATGGTACGAATAGTTTTAGATCTATCCGAATGAACGCTAAACCCACCATTTAGCTGACACATGACAAATCTCTTGGTCATGTACGCAGAGCAACAAGTCGGCGTTAATGAGCACGACATATGCACCCCATTAGAAGCCAACGATACTATAGGCGTCAACCCCTGGGCGTGACATTTATTAGCGAGTCCGCCGGTCCAGTTACCGCTCTATCGACCACAGCGGTCTGTCTGCCGTGCCGGCCCACAGCAGCGTCATGACAGCTGCCGCGACGGCCTTCCTAACGACACCATCAATAACACAGCCGTCACCAGACGGCACAGCACGACGAAATTCCATTAACGGGCTGTACTCAGCATTTGAAGAACGGACGGTCCTCAGACGACGGTACAAACGGCCGGGGTTCAACTTGTATTTACAAGCAGCAGTTGGGAGAGCTAGGAGCTGGAATCGCGCTAATATCCGCCAAGAGCATCAACAGAATCAATCTGGTTTCCCCTGAATTCACCTCGCTGTTGACAAGGTGTTGCCTAGTGCGTCAACAAATGCGAAGCTTTGCATAGAAATGTGTATCCTACAAACCCTAACTAACACAAGGGATAGTCATCACACAGAAGACGTTGAACATCTATCGACTAAACTGGCGTACACCGACAGCCGCCACCGACTGACCTGTGAGACGAGGCGCTGGTTCTCCGACAGCCAGGTCTCGCGCATGCCGGCCTTGCGGTCGAACCGCGCGGCCAGCTGCTCCAGCTTCTCCTGGCGGATCAGCTCCTCGCGCAGGGCCAGCTCACGCTCGTGCTCGGCCTTCTCCAGTCTGGAGGTAGCAGGAGGCGTTCAATCCGTCAGAGGGGGCACATGGTGGGTAGAACGGCTGGGTAGAAGTGGCCAGGCGTACCGCGTCGTACAAGACATCACGCCACCTCAAGCCATCAAGAGAACGCAACGGTTTTCAGTCATTACAATTAAATTTAAAAAAAATGTAAAAATTAGCAGGATCAATCGCAAACAAGAGCGAGCGAAGTTCACATAAACTGCATTAAGGACTGGACAAGTTTCTTCAGGGGACGATCGACTTCGACAACACCAACTCAGACACACCATGGTTTTGACAGAAGCACCTCAGCCCCGCCCTCTGCCACCCGACCACCGTCAGCTTATCACCCTGCCCCACTCACTTCTCCCAGGCGCGGTTGATGTCGGCGATCATCAGACCCTCGCGCGGCGTGTACGGACGCTGGTTGTTGGCACGCATCTTCGACTTGAGCGTGAACAGCAGCACCTCCAAGTTGCCCTTCTCCACGAACCTGCGCACAGAGACAGTCAAATACATCATCCATAGGCAAACACACTCAGTGCAATAACCTCTCCACAGAAAGGCATATAGGTCTTAACGAGGGAACACTCACAAATAACGAAGAACTGTCGACAATAATGCAGAATAACAAAGAGGCGGAACCCAGAACGACTCACTGCGATGCGTATAACTGCCTATTTGAGAATCAACAACTTAACACACTGAGCTCGGAGCAAAGAAACAACAGACCCAACACCACACGAACAGTTATCCATTGTAAATGACTCATTGTTGCTGTAACAAAAATGCTGGATTATCAGACCAACAACACAAAAAACAACAACGGGTTGAAGTCTGCACGCTATGTCACCGCAGAACCATACTTGTTTCATTAATTCAAGCCGAGCAACAACTGAAGTTCCTTCGCAACTAACTGCTGGCAACCCTTCCATCTTTTCTCCTCCCTTCTCTCAGACTTTCCCCGACATCTCCCTGCTCTCCCCCTCTCCCGTTCCCTTCACCTCCCCCCGGCACTCACTTGGGCGGCTTCTCGACGGTGCGGTACGAGTTGAACTGCACCAGCTGCTCCTGCACGCCGCCGAGCGAGTTGGCGAACTGGCGCTGGCCGAGCTGCTCGATGGTCTCTCGGATCCATCGTAGCAGCTCCGACGTGAGGCTCTCGTACTCGTTGATCATGTGGTCGTTGTCCATCAGTGTGCCCACCACCTTTCCGATACGCTTCGACTGGATGGTCTCGGCGCGCATCTTGGAGAAGTAGTGGTAGTAGGTGACGACGTAGGTGATGATGGACTTTTCGTCCGGCTGCTCCATGCAGACGTCTGAGGCAGACGTCACAGGCACCGGTCAACAACGGAAGGAGATGATGAACATGATGTGATTACTATGTAAGGGATGGTTCACACCTGATATGTGAAACAGATTGCAAGCATGCTGACAAACGAAGCGGAAGAATGCTGAACTGAAGTTATCCAATCGACTTTGCTGACAATTATCCCAATGGGCGCCACATAACCTAACTGTAGTTGCGGCGCCCTAAAGCCCAAATCATCATCGACAATCATCCCAGGGTGTGAAAGTTGCGACGCTGGCGATTCTCCCATTGTAATGGGACGTAATGACGACGTGCCGGCTGCAAATAGTTTAATGAAACCATCATCTCACCCTACTGGAGGGAACAATGCCACCAGATCGCACCATATTCAGAGAATTCGCCTCGCGACTCGCCCCAGTCAACTTGAAGGGCACCTGATTTATCCCAGCATCCATCCAAAGATCAGAGGGTACCGAAGAGCCGACAGAGGCGGGTCATACCGGACAACAGCTCCCTAGTCTCCCGGCCAGAGCGGCAGTTTCAAATCAAACGAGCGTCCAGGCCGTCCCGAACTCATAAACATGCAAAGTTCTGACTGCCGACAACTTTTCAACGATGAATTCACATACCAAGCCTCGCGTTATCGCAGTTGACGCGACGCTAACTCTCATCCACAGCATCCCTATCTCACCCTCGACGTGCCCACTCACCCTTAACATGCTCATCTCCCCCTCGGGGTCCCCAACTCACCCTCAGCGTCGAGCAGCTTGGTCAGACCCAGCTGGCTCTCGGCCACGTTGAAGGCGTTGTTGAGGTTGTGCATCGGGTTGGCCTTGCTGAGCTTCTCGTACTGGACGAGGTCGGCCCGGTGCTTGTGGATGAGCGCGTTGAAGGCCAGGCCGTCGCGCCACGAGGTGGTGAAGTTGCGGATGTTGACGTTGTGGTAGCCGGCCGTCTTCATCTGGCACCAGAGCAGCAGCGCGTCCTTGGCAGAGCGTGTCTCCTTCGAGTCGGTCTCCTCGATCGTGATGTCTTGGATCTGGTGGGCAGTGAGTAGGCGGGTTAGCACTTGAGTTGTCACTAACATATATACTATATAAAGATGACATTATGTATGATACAAGTCATCTAGCAACGTTGCAATAACGTGGTAATAACGTTGCAATTATGCAATAAATGCAACGTTATTACAACAAACGCGAATACATCGCTTCATCAACGTCAAAGTATCAACCGTATTATCATGACGATGGCGAGTACTAACCACATCGCAAAGCAGCTAAATCTCCAACAGTACAAACGAAATCCTCTTGTTTTGTTTCCGACCACTGGAGCACAAACGACCTTGACACCGTTAAACTCATCACCGTGAAACGAAATCTCGCTTTACAATCAGCCCACACCACCAACAACACGTCAGTCGCAATAGAAACACGTCAGTCGGCGTCACATTCGCCCCGCTGATCCCAGCTGCACCTGAGGTGACGGGTCCGTCCGCCCGGCCGACACCGGCCCGCTTTTAACGGACGGTCGATACGCTAATTAACGAGCTTCCCACAACACCACTCCCCCTCTGACACCCACAAACCCCTCCCATCATTATCCCCACGCTGCTCTCTCCGCTGCTCTCTCCGCTGCTCTCTCCGCTGCTCTCTCCGCTGCTCTCTCCGCTGCTCTCTCTGCTGCCTCTCCGCTGCTCCTCCGCTGCTCTCTCCGCTGCGTTCCCGCTGCCTCGCGGGCGCTGCTCCTCTCCGCTGCTCTCGTCCGCTGCCTCTCTCGCGCTGCCTCTCCGCTGCCTTCTCCGCTGCCTCCTCCGCTGCTCTCTCTTCATGCTGCCTCTCTCTGCTGCTCTCTCTGCTCTCTCCGCTGCTCTCTCCGCTGCTCTCTTCGCTGCCTCTCCGGCTGCTCTCTCCGACTCTCTCCGAGACTGGCCGCCTGCTCTCTCCGCTGCTCTCTCCGCTGCTCTCTCCGCTGCTCTCTCCGCTGCTCTCTCCGCTGCTCTCTCCTCTGCTCTCTCCGCTGCTCTCTCCGCTGCTCTCTCCGCTGCTCTCTCCGCTGCTCTCTCCGCTGCTCTCTCCTCTACTCTCTCCGCTGCTCTCTCCGCTGCTCTCCACCGCTCCCCTCGCCTCTCCTTCCCTCGCCTCTCAGTCACCGTGGCGGATCGCAGAGCGTCCCTCACAGACCAAACAGAGTGTGCTCACCTGGAAGCGCAGAATGATGGTCCAGATGAGACCGAGCGTGAGGCGCGGGTTGCCGTCCGTGACGTCGTGGGCGCCCAGGTTCTCCAGGTGGACGCGCTGTTCGCGCAGGAACTGTAGCGCCTTCTCCACGTTCTCCAGACAATGAATGCGCATCTTGCCCTTGGTCGGCCGCGGCTGTGGGTGGAAGAGGGCAGTGTCAGGCGGGACAGACAGGGGGCGAGGAGTGTCAGGTGTCAGATGTCAGGTGACAGGTGACAGGTGACAGGTGTCAGGTGTCAGGTGTCAGGTGTCAGGTGACAGGCGTCAGGCGTCAGGTGTCATGTCAGGTGTCATGTCAGGTGTCATGTCAGGTGTCATGTCAGGTGACAGGTGACAGGTGTCATGTGTCATGTGTCATGTGTCAGGTGTCAGGTGTCATGTGTCAGGACATGCGTGGGTCGGTCGACAGTGGTATAGTACAAATTGTGCTAATCAGTCATCCGACCAGTCCAAGCAGACAGCCTTAGCTTGTTAGGCATGTGGATGATGACGACATTGCACGACACAAAATAATTTGGACGATTCGTCTTGCATTATTAATATATACAATGCTTCAAGATCTGTAAAATATCTACTCTGCTAAAGCTCCGCTACATATCGTCAAAAATAGCAGCACCTCACGGAAACGTGCAGCAACTTATGAGCTCAAGCTCAACTATTATGCATCACTCTGTCATGAATACACCCATTTCTGTTGACACAAATTGTTCGGTTAGAGAAGGAGCAATGCACCACAGTTCAGACCTCACACAGCAGCAGGCTTTCACGAACACCGACAGCGACCAGTCGCCACGTCAAGGCCACTGGAAACACGAAACTATCGGGACTCGGTTATGGTAACTAGACCCACCAATCATCATATATTCAGCAAACGACCGCCGCTTATGCGACATCAGCGATAGCACAACACAACAGCGCTCGGGACACGCCAGTCAGATACTCAATAACACTGCCTCCCAGAATAGACGGGGGAGTTGGCCCGACCCGGTGCGGGCCGCCGACAACAACCCGTCCTCGTCGGTCAGCGATCAGCGCCGGCGGAATTCGCTGGTCAGATCTCGTTCGTCAACAGGAAACGCACTGTCCGACCTTCCGTTCGACCGACCCAGTGGCGGGCCAAACGGCCGACCGACTCGACTTATATACACAGGAACAGAGAGGGAAGGGGCAGGGGCCATGCCCATTCTTTTGTCAAAATGTGTGTTTTATTTGTATTTATTTTTTGCTTAATGAGGACAAATAAATAGAGCAAAGGGTTTCTCTGGATGATAAGAGCTCAAAACTGAAAAACAACATTCCATATGGTGGGAGTGCTATTCCAAGACGAGATCGTAGTTCCACCGTCCCCTCCACATTTCCCTGTCGTTCCTACGTGTCTGTACCGACCGATTGACCTCCAGGGGACCCGCACTGCAGAGGCGACAGGCTCACGTGATGGGGCGTGACAACCTAACTCCGCCGTCGTAACTCGACACACCACAGCCGGGCGTGCTGCGTGCCGCCGCGGCCCCGATCCGCCGCCCACCGTTACGGCGGCAGCGCAGAACGCGCTGTGGCGACGAGTGACGTCATATGATGATGATTTGGGCTTAAGGGCGCCTCAACTCAATGGTTATGTGGCGCCCATACGAGTGGTGACTGCACCTATTACGGGCGTTCGCTGTGGTACGATGTGACGTCATAAAATACGCGCGGCGGTCCGGGCGGACGGGCAAGAGAGGAAACAGCGCGGCAGTGTTATTTTGGGTGATCCCTCCCCTCCCGGCATGTTACTCCTCACCCCGCCATGCGGTACACCAGAGCGGCGCCACCAGTCTCACAGCCGCCCCAGACCAATCTCGCTCCACAGACACCAAGAACGACAAACACACACCACCAGACAACCAAAACTAGACAAGCAACTGCACGAATAGACAAGACGAACTCAGAAAGTGAGCAGTAGAACAGAAATGCACCAGTCTCCGAGTTATAAATATTAGACACAATACACGGTACGTTTTGCATCCTCTAACACCAAAAACGTTCCAGTACAAATATCTGACAAATATCTCCGATCTACCAGCAGGCTACTCACCAGTCTTTCTCCGGAGAGGACCTCGAGCAGTTTAATAAGGGAGCGGCCATCTCGCAGATCGGTGTAGAGGTCCGCCGTCCGGCACTGCACGCGCACAAGGTGAGAGTTCACCCACTTGGTGAACGTCTTCTTCTGCACATTCTCTCGCTCGCCTGGAAAGAACAAACAACAGTTAACAAACCGCACCACTCGCAAAGGAATGTAAAAAACACGCTGCGGCTTCGTCGAGCCCGACACCATTTCCAGCCAGAGCTCCGAATTTAGTTCGCAGTATCGATCGACCCAGGATAGCCAATGTCAGTCGCCTCCACGACCCGCTTTTGATGCAGCATAGCTGGAACTCCCCTGGGAAATATACCTCGCCGGCAACCTAATCAGATTCTGCCGCCGTGCCACGGCGCCGATCGGAGGTTCCTCCGCGCTCTCTCTCTAGTGCCGACCCCCTGAGAAGAGGCTATGCCGGCCTGAGCGATGGCTCGGAGGCGCCAGCCGCCGTCCGCCAGCCCACTGTTCAGCTCCGACGCTCTACATTCCACCGGCGTCTCAGCGCGACCGGCTTCCGCGATCGACCGCCGGTGGCGGCGGCGGCGGCGGCACAAGGCCGTCTTTGCGCCCCGCCCCCGTCCAGCCAACACAGGGCCGCTGCGGATGTCCCCACCGCTCCGGCGGTCACCGGCAGACCACACTACGTCGGGGTGAGAAGATTGCCGCTGTTCAGACACGACACGCCCCATACGAACTGTGCGAACCGGCGACCACCGGTCAGGGACTACCACAGCGAGGTTCAGTTGAAAACACAAGCCACGCCCATTTGACCCACCTCGGCCCTCCAAAGCATTGCTGGGACTCCTCGTTCTTAGCCCACACCCAGAGCATCAGTGAGTCGTACGGCCGCATCACACCCACACCCCAGCGCCCTCCCCGTTCTTAGCCCACACCCCGAGAGTCAGTGAGTCGTACGCCGTAGCCGTCACGCCCCATCTGGAGTCCAAGCCAAGCCGCGGATCACGGCCGCTCCTTGCATCCGGGCCAACCTTGGGCACTCGGCCGACTTCCACGCACTACTGACATTCAGAAATTGGCGCCACACGGAGGTTGTACCAAATCAGGAGAGAGTATTGGGATGACGGGAGGCACCTACATTGCCACACTGACCCGCACAAAAAAGTATACCATGAACCAATCAGGCGCAGGCCGGGGCCGCCCACGCTCCTTTTCACATGGGGACCGTACCGCCCTCGGCTCCGCTGCGGGGGACGACGGCGGTCGAAGATGTTCCACAGTGTCTCCGTCCAGGTCCCGCGTGTCACGCTCGGACCACACGAGCGACAAAAACTCAGCGATCACTCCTCGGAAGTGCTGTCCCCCGGACACACTGTCTCGCCTCCATTCCGGACCACACACATCGAGTCATGGGCCTACCGACCACACCGGTCCTGCGGTACAGCCTAAACGTCTTTTCCAAGACCAGTACGCCTGGCCGGAGTGGGGGGGGTGTGTTTAACGGGGGGGGGGGGAAAGCCGGGTGGGGTTGGCGAAGGGGGGGCGTGTGCCTGGTGGGGTGGTCGGTGAGGGGAGGGGGATAAAGTGTTATGACGGATAGTGAAAGCTAGCGCATGGACTTGAGGCCGGAAGAAATCGATGGCAGTACACAGCGAAGCCGGCTTAGCCGCCGATTTAACCGCACTGTGAGATACAGGGTCTGAGTTTCAGAGTAGTCATCGCCTCGGAACTGTGATGAGTCGACGGTCACAAACGCGACAGAGGAGCAATGACTGTCCGGAACTGGGCCCTGGACGCGGCGCGGCACGAGAAACATCACATCCGACTGCATCTCAGTACGATACGTGCACAACCCAGAAACAAAGTTCGTCCGCAAGTATGGCACAGGCAGAGATAGACAACGGGCGCTGACCGCCGCACCTTTGTTGCGACTTTTCCTCCTTGTCACCTGTTTTTTTAGAAGTTGCTCACATGTCACATGAGAGGAGCCTAGCGGTGGAGGTCATAACACAGCCACTCTCATTACAGGAAAATCAGAGTGGCGTCCACGACTTGGCCACCGCTCACCGGGGTTCACCGGGGTCACCGGCCCACCGGCCACGGCCCACCGGGCTCACCGGTCACCGGTCACCGGCCAAACGCCCACAACCTCAACCATCGGCCACCCGCTCACCGGTCAGCGGTCACCGGCCACCGCCCCACCGCTCAACGGCCACGGCCACCGCCACTGGCCACTCGGCCACTCGCCGGCCGTCCCCGCCGCACTGAGGACTGCCAGTGGTCCGCCCGGGTGGAGGGTACGGCTGTCGGTCCGGCGCTCGCCGTCCCCCGCCGTCACGTCTAAGCGGGTCCGTGACCGGACCTCCTCTGTTTTGCGTCACGCACGCGCTTTTCCGTATCACTCGGCAAAGTCCGCGGCCGAGCATTTCAGCCACGAGCAAACGCCGTGCCGCCTAATCGGCGCACAGCAAGGGCCGGTATGCGCCATTGTCGCAGACACCGGCGCGCGTGACTCGGGGCTGGCGCCGCAGAGACGAGGCTGCTGGGCGCGGTTGGGGGCGACAGTCGAATGCATGCAGGCCGATACTGGCACCGCATGTCAGACCCATCTGCACTCTGTATTTCAGTTCACGGGTCAACAACGCGGAGCCATTCACGGACGGAGCATGGTAACTTTTCTAATCACTAAAAAATATCAATACAAATACACAGTCACAGTCACAATATAAAACGAGAACTCTGAGAAAGGACGAATGTATGAACGCCGCCGAGTGGGATGTGACGTCACGCTCAATTCAGAGCCAATCTAAGCTCAATAAAGCTGATTCACATGTCAGCTAGAGCCCAATCTCTGCTACTGTTCGCCTTATCCGGATGGCGATCTAAAAAATGACTCCACCTGTGCCGAGCTGTGAGAAAAGAACGACTGAGAAGTGAGAACTAACCGCCCCATCCGCCATTGCTCGGCCATGTTTCGCGCGGAGACGGAGCGATGTTTACGCCGCGGCGCGGGTTGTGTTTTACACCGCAGCAAAACACGTTCTGCTGCAGACGCTGCTACAGCGTCTCTCTGCAGCCGCAGTGCGGAGACGGTGGTGCGGCTGAACGGTACACCGCGGTAAACAGGCGAGCTGACGTGGTGTGTGCATGGAGTGGCAGTCATGCCGACCACACAACCACCGGCATGATCCAACCGACCACGGCCACGGCTCCCAGGAGCGGCAGTCATGCCGACCACACAACCGCCGGCATGATCCAACCGACCACGGCTCCCGGCTCCCCGCGGCCCCCGGTGGTTCCCGGTGGCTCCCGGTGGCTCCCGGTGGCTCCCGGTGGCTCCCGGTGGCTCCCGGTGGCTCCCGGTGGCTCCCCGGAGGCTCCCGGAGGCTCCCGGTGGTTCCCGATGGCTCCCGGTGGCTCTCAACAGCTCTCAGATTCCATCGACTCCATCTCCAGGTCCCCAGTGACGCTTGTCAGATCTACACGCACCTCCCAGCTCCCGGCTCCTGGTGGCTGCGGCAGCCCTCGACTCCGCTCCACACGGGCGATAGCGCGACCCCACGAAGATCACGAATACATCACAGTGTGATGACGGACAGGCCAGACAGCGTCGGTACGATATATCCCCGAGCGGTGTTCAGCTAAGGTTATAAACCTCATACCGAGACGGTCCAATAAATCCCCACCGCCGGCCGACTCTCTGACTAACGTCTGAAGCGAAATCACTCCGCGGTCATAGTACAGCTACGGATGTCTGCCCCGAGCCAAAGATGACGTCATTTATCTCAGAACTGAGCACGGAACTCGAGCCGTCCAAATCGTGGAATAATCCACTCGTAATTGGAACCAGTTTGGCTAAGTCCAAACGGATCCAGGAATACTACAATCACTACAACGAATCGTGCGGACAGAGATGAGCCAAAAGTCAGCACTCATTTCTTCCAAACGCTTTGCCAGAATCGAGTAATCATGTCACATGACGCGGCTTAAAAAGCAAGCCGCTACCAGTGAGCCTTGTTCTGCGCCCTATCTTCGGCATTTACACCGGGCCGTTCTATCGGCGGTGGCGTGGTGTCAGTCGGCGGTACCGTATCACACAGACTGTTTACCCGTCCACAGCACACCACACGGCTGAGTCACCTCACCGCGGCGCTGAGCTCCCGAGCGAGTCGCACCACACGGTGGCGTCACGGTGCAGGCCGGTCATGTGTGCACAGTGCAGCGTCTCCCCCTCCCTCCTCCGCGGGACCGGGACCCAGTTCAGCGCCCAGCGCCGCCCACCAGCTCCTCATTCAATCACCGAGTCTTAACTCGGACGTCATTCTATTACTGGTCTGACGTCAGGCGACAGGCAATATCTCCCGACTGGGAACTGGACGGCTCGGTAGGAGCTGCACGCAGCAAACGGTGGTGACAGTCGCGATACAGATGAGCAGGGCCGCGGAAAAGGCCGGGTCGAAGCACGAGATTGCTGCAGGAGGTTGCAGAGGTGCGGGAGAAGACGAGGCGGAGAGAGCAGACAGGATAAGAACTAAACGCAAAACACACAAATCCCGGGTACGGCCGGGAGAGTGCCAGGACGGACGGGGAGGGAAGATGGAAGGGGTAACGGGAGACGCCGTGAGGCTCCCAGGCTGTTGGTCCAGTTGCTGCTGCGCCCAGGCCGTCTGAGCCTGATAGCATCGACAAACAGCGCTATCAAACCGCTATCTAACCTTTACCCAGGCCGTGAGAGAGCCTGCTCAGGGGATCGCACGAGGCGGTCTTGTCAGAGGCGTCCGCCCCCACCCCCCGGCTCGGGGGGAAGAGGGTCGGGCCCCAGGATCGGTCCGGTCGAAGTCCGGCCCCTCCCCCAGATTCGCAGGATTTAAATATTAGCCCTATGGGGCAGCCCTCACACTCCTGGCCGCCTAAAAAAATGGCTGCCCCCACTCAGTGACGGCCACTGGGTCTTAACGCATGAGTTGCAGCTCATGGCTCGAGTCAAGCGTAGCTTGCCGACACGGACTGGGAGGGATAATTCTCCCATCTCTCGCAAGATATTTGTTTGATACTGTGGTTTTACGTCAGCGAAAGTGCCTCCCCCCCCTCCCCCAACACTCACCCTATTCCAGATATAGTGCGACCAGATCACACTGTTACCAAGGGGACCCATCGGGAGCCGCTGCTAGCAAGCAGGCATGTGACAAGGCAAAAAATAGGATCCAAGATCCACAAGATCCCACGACTTTAAGGCGTAACATTCCCCAGTCATACGTTTACAACCGGAACAAACAGGGCACAGCTAGTCATACCGAGCTTTGCGTCAGAAGCTGCTGGGTCGAGTCATTCAGACACCACGTCAGTCTTCACCCCCGCGGCCGAGGCCTCCAGACTGAACGGGGTCACTTTAGTCAAGTAGACTACAACATCCTAGCAAGCAGGCATGTGCCAAGGCAAAAAATACGATCCAAGATCCACAAGATCCCACGACTAACTGGTTTTCCGGGATCCAGGATACAAAGGATACCACGATTTTGTATTCTCCGGGATCCAAGATCCATAGCATCTCACGACACATAATTTTCCAGGATCCAAGAACCAAAGGATCCCACAATAAAATGATCCTGCAGGATCCAGGACCCAGCAAGATCCCAAATATTGGATCCTAGGGATCCTAGGGTTGATGCGTGGAACTAGAGACGATTGGAAGCGTCACGCCTCGAGGCGACTCGTGATGTCGCGATGTCGCTGCGGCTTGAAGCAGAGGTCGCCCGTCTCCAGCCCGCCGCCGCTCGGCTAGCCTTTTAAGCCTGCCGCTATCAAGCTGCCGCGCCCTGATACGACGCGACCCGATAGCAACCACGCCACGAACGAACCAATCAGACTCCCAGGCCCAGCCGAGAGCTCTGTAAACCGAGCAGGTCCACTGTCACCGCCTGGGGACGCCGCGCCGCCGACCGGATCCATGGCCGGTCGCCATCCACCCGGGTGGGAGCGACCCAGCCGGCGCCGCCCCCGCCCCCGCCCAGGCGGGCGATGTTTACAGTAGCGCGAGCCGCGGCCCGGTCTGGCAGCTTCGATCGCCGGCGTCGGCCAGGGATGGGCCGCGGCCGGCCACCCTGCCGGCTCCGCCCGAACAGCCAGCCAGCCAGCCAGCCAGCCAGCCAGCCAGCCAGCCAGCCAGCCAGCCAGCCAGGACTGCTGACACATCACCGCTGGAGAGCAGCACCGGACTTTCGGCGGAAATTGGCCGGCTGGCCCGCCGCCCGGACCGACACCCCTACCCCCGGTGTCACTCACTGGTTCGTTCCGGCGAGGGCAGAGGCTAAGTAGCTCAGTACATCTCCCAGCGCGATGCAGGACTCGCGTGCCGCCAGTCGTTTGTGTGGCCATGAGACTGCAGTGCGCAGCAAGACTGCACAATGAAAGCCACCGTGTCGCAGGCCATACCCGACTGGACTGTTGGTCACCCCCCCCCCTACACCCACGCTCCTTATGAAGACGCGACGTCATCGCTCGACCCGTGCCCATAACTCAGCGCGAAACAGCCGCCGACTGGCCCCATCTTGGCACGTTTCGCCGACTGACATCACCGCCAAATGTGGACGGACAAACACCACTCAACCCTTCAAGGAATGGACGGTCAGTTCGCCGAAAACGTTCTCCTCTGGCACCTGTTTCGTCAGACCTCGCGTCGGTGAGGAGGCGCAAAGACGTAGTGGCGCGGGGATGTTGCTCACCGGTGGCGACGGAAGGTATTTTCGGATGGGGAGGTAAAGAAACCCAGAGAACCCCTTGGCCAAAAAGGCCCCCCACAGCCAAATGGACTCCCCCGAAAAATGGTGGGAAATGGTATATCCTCGGATTTATGCCATTATAAGAATGGCGCACCTAAGACAATTAACTTCCCATACGAACAATGTTAAATGGAAAACGAGTCTCTGTTCGGCAGTTGCTATCAGCGCGCATAAGCTGTTTTCTATTGGCCAGCGCTAACGAGATATGCTAGCAGTGTAATAGGGCGAATGCCTTTGGCGAATACCGATAATTTTGTGATGCCATACCGATCTTGGCGAATATGGAATATCTCAGCAACTAAAGTGAATGTGGAGAAATGAAGTATATGGCTAAATTCAGAAAAAATATATTTTATAGACCAGTGTCAACAACTCCACATGACCGATGTGAGTAGGCACACTTCCTTTAAAAGGCCCATCATGATGGCTGGGGCACATCAGATCCGCGGTCATTGTGTTAAAAAGAATAACAAAAATAAAACAATTTCTGGCAAAATCAACAATTTCTCACAAACTTATGGGGGGAAACAATATGTTTCCCCCACTTTTTGAGTGGAAGGAGGCCGCTGCCCCCCGTCCCCCTCCTCTTCCCCCTCTCCCGTTACTCACCTGCAAGCGCCTTGATTCGCGATCGCTCGAAGAGCCGGGATGACGAGTTGCCTCCGTCATACTCCATTTCGTCGCCCATGTCCTGGTTGGTGACGGGGTCCCATCGCGGCACGCCGATGTCGGTCGTCATGGTGACGACGCCGACAGAGCCGTCCTCTGCACCGCCTCAGCGCTCACTCTGAAACAGAGGGAAAGGAAGGTCAGGTCAACATCGCCTCAGTGTTCCGTCTGGTACGCAGAGCAACGCAGCTCGACTGAGTCTGGGTCCAACAGAGCAGCGTAATTGTGAAGACGGTGATGAGGATTGGGACGATGGTTGGGGTGACGCAAACCCTGATGTTGTATCGCGCCCGTAATAGTAAACGCAGAGATCAGCGATGCCTTGGATGATATGTGGGATAATCACGGTCACGTCACGACAGGACAGGCCAGGACAGACTGGTTAGTCAGAGCTGGACAAGGTAAGTCAGAGAAACAAGGGTTCCACGAATAACAGGTTGACAGAGACTGAGGACAGGGGACGGCAACACTATCCTATAATGGTAGAGGTGATGATACCCAGGGGTTGCCAGGCAATGTTTTTTCTGTTGATTTGATATGCACAGGAACTCTCGCCGTGCAAGCCAGACATTAACAGAGATTAATCTGCTCCGGAAAATGTATACAACCACATATGACAGGGTTTCGGATGCTTGACCGGTTTTGCGTACACGGATGTATACAAAGATACACGCGTCAGTTTTAAACCAATCTTCACGAACTTGGCGACAAAATGTTGAAAATTAAGTACACTTTCATTTACCATCCTAAAAAGTTACATATATTCACTCTGAGTATGAAACGTTCAGCGTAAAAGACGCAAAAATAAAAAATTCAGGGTAAAAAAAAATGGTCGCCCAACTTCGAAGAGCCGTAGCACCATAACTATACGCTTGGCTGAGTTCGCGCTATTCTCATTCTCTTGTTTATTCAATATGCTTTCGGAGCATATCGGGTTCAATTAGTTCCCACATTTTATTAAGGAGCTGCGTTGGATCTTAGCCGAACCGACCAGAGTAAAAGCTATATTTAAATAGGCCAATTTAGTAACAATTTTCCATAAAACCATTATTCTACAACACTTATCCCGTGTTATAAATAGTAAAAATTAAACATGAATCGATTGAGCCTTACGAACAAACTGGTGCCATTGGAAATATTCTACGAGCTATATTGGCGGTACAATCAATGGTTTCGTGCTCGCATGTTGTTGTTGACCTCAACTTGTAAACAAAATCACCCTCTGTAAAAAAAAAAAAAAAAAATACCAAACGCGGTAAATCGACTAGAAAACTAAATAGCATTTTACCTGAAGCATCCTGTCTACATATCCTATTGGATTTCTTTCAAATTAACGCGTTTTGTAAAAATAAAAAAGCAACCGCACGCAGACGAGAAGTGGTTACCTTCACGGGGTAAAAACAAAATAGTTGATGTCTTGCTATTTTCGATTCCAGATTCGACTTCGGCTCATGAAAAACTGGCCCGGATATTTTTTTTCTTCGGTGAAACAAAAACACTGATGTTGGTCTGGTTTTAGTCGCGAGACCGGTCAATAGTCCAAAACCCTGCCACATGTGGTTCAATTCAGACCACGTCATACTAACCAGTAAGCCTCATAGGTCTGCGTCGCATGATATGCCAGCATTAGCATGACAAATCCGCATTAGTGGTCAGCATTGGATAACAAGTTTGACCAAAACATTATGCCCCACGATACTACACAAGTTTGACCAATATACCTCCGACGCGGAACGGCACACAAACACCAACCAGCAACAATCACCAATGCTGACACCAACTAGTGTCAGCGCATTTACCAGTGTCAGCGCATTTACCGGCACCAATGAATTAGCCACCTCGAACTCCTCCTTCTAAGCTCCCCCTTCACAGAAAGTCTACCGCCGACCCCCTCCCCTCCCCTATCAGCCGGAGAGAGCATGCCACTGTCTGTGTCTGCTCGTCCCGACCCTGCTGAGTCACCTGCTCACACCAGCCTGTCTCACACAAGGCAGCGGACGGCCACAGCGGTCCGCGACGCAGACGGCGAGGGAGGAGGCGAGGGAGGAGGCGAGGGAGGAGGCGAGGGAGGAGGCGAGGTCACAGTGGTGGAGAGGAAAGTCATCAGCCACCATTATGTCTGAGGACTTAACGACAGGGTTAAACAACTAAAAAGCTATGCACAAAACGACAAGCAAGTAACTCGCCAGCGTCATATCACGTAAAGCAGCACAGAGTTCCTATCGAGGCAGAAAGAGGTCTGCAGATGTTTGTTCGATCAAACCCGATGTTTTCGCTCTGAGGTGAATCATCACTTGCAAGAAGCGAAACACCTGAGGGCACAGACTAACACCAAATGGAACAGACAGCCACCGTATGACCCTACTGCCGACCCCACCTGAACAAGTGTGTTCTGCCGGGCCAGGACTAACTCCCAGCCCACACTCACTCCCTCTGAGCGACACGCTGCCACCTGTGCACCCTCACACGCACACCAACCGGTATACACCTCCCTCCCTCTCCCTCCCTCTCTCTCTCTCTCCCTCGCTCGCCAACTCTCAGCAGCTGCAGGTACCGGTGCTGCAGTAGCAGAGCGGGAAGCGGGGGGAGGGGGACGGGTACAACTACACAGCCGCCACCGGAAACTGCGCACGGTGCGGCAGCATTCCGGACGCAGCCGACGGCATCAGAGCCCCTCCTGAGTCAGAGGCGAAGTAGTGTTGGTGTTTTGTACCGAGAAAACACACACACTGGCGGCGCAGTGCAGAGGAAGGTGGCAGCCAGCCAGCAGGCAGCAGGTCAACAGATGCAGTGCAGGCGAGCGTCCAGGTTTTATTTGGCACGGAGGCGGCAGAATGATGTGAAAACAGGGGAGACTCGTCTGCTGTGCTGCAGGTGTGGTCACGTTCAAAGGCGGCTTGATTTACCACTAGGGGGTAACTAGAGCATGGGTGTACGAGACCAGTCACCTCATGTGTGCAACAGTGCCTTCGTGGGTGCTATATAACCTGCAGTTACCGCGCCATTTAGCCTCAATCATCATTATACAAGCCGCCAATCCGGTCGTTTTTATATCGCCCGAAGCTGTTTGCTATATGCAAAGACGAAACAACAGTAGCAGTGGAACCGCAGAACGGACACCTAGCGAGGACACTTGGGGGAGGGTGGGAACAAAAGGCCCGTGCTGTGTCGACACATTCAGATCGAACAAACGTGTGGTCTATTGTCCCACATCACACGGCGCTACTGTGGTCATTGTGGAGGCTGGTGGACCACAAGGACAGTCATTGAAGCCCACTTGTCCGTATTATGGAAATCACGCCCATCAGCCGCTACAGAACGACGCGGCAAACGACCGGAAAATTACCCAAACAAGTATAAAGCGCACTGCAATCACGAGCCAAGGCAGAGCTTCGCCTCAAAGGACCGACAAGCTAGGCTTCATAATATATGGAATACTTGAATCGGTACACGATTAATTGTACCAGAAAAAACATACATAGGTCAAGCAGAGCAAGCCAAGCGAGAACCACGCTGTAAGAACCTGGAACCTTGGAGAAATGTCAACTGCGTGGACCTTGAGCAAAGTGTGAACAGCAACAATCACAAAAGCAGCATCCTCATACAAGCAGACCCGGTGTTTTTTCATGGTCAGCTCTGCTAACTAAGAAAGTGTGACCGCCCCCAACACCTGCATCCCTCGGGGCAGCAGCCCCGCCCGGTACCCTCTCCGTCACGCCTCTAGTCACACTAGGGTCGCTCTGTACAGTCCACATCTGCAGCTGTGTGAACCAGCTGTGTGACCTGTTCCCTCAGCCGTCTCCCGTTCATATTCTTACACAGACTGTGTTAGAGGGTGGAGATACCATGACGGTAACTCGCAACTCATTGTGATAATAATTATATATTTCCTCACAGGTATGGAAGAAACAGCATGCTCTAAAAAGAGACGTCGCCACGTAATTTTGAGTGGGGGACAGCAAGTGTTGGGCCGGCAAGCTTGTTTGCCCCCCCCCCCCTGGCTCCATGGGATAGGCTACATGGTTCAAGTATCGCTTTAATTCTAGGGTGGGAGCTGCGCCAGAAGCAAATCCTGTGGTGGTGGGGCGCCCCAGGATCGCCTTCCGGTGCCGGACGACGATCCTCGCGGGTGCGACGCCTTCCAGTATTTAATCAATTGAAAACCCAAAAGACCGGAAGTCCAACGGCGACCGGAAAAATTGCATCAGAAGTCATTCATCTTCTAAATATTCTAAGAACCACAGGCCCGACAGTCTTCCATAAACAAATATCTTCCGTGACTTGTTTTCACAGTACATTTGTTCTCCATTAGACACCATTACAGTGACGCCAGACGACCGTAATCTGCCACACCACCAAATCAACATGTTCCCGTCCCGGCCGTGTGCCGCGCGTCTGGCAGCCGGCAGTCAGCATCAGATGCGTCAGACTCCTCCCCTGCCAGCCGGCTGGGGCCGTATCAGGTGGTCAGCTGGAGCGCCAGAGCGGCACGTGCCGCCACCCCGGCCCCGGTCCTCGTCACCTGACACACACAGCAGGCGGACGGAGAGCTGAGCCGACCCCAGCGCGCCGCCCGGTAACAGCAGCAGACAGAGCCGCCGCCAGCAGACAGAGCCGCCGCTGCCGGTCGGGAACAGCAGCAGACAGAGCCGCCGCGGCCGGTCGGGAACAGACAGGCCGGTTAGTCAGCCACGTAACACGACTGATGGCGGCCGACTGGTCGTCGGAGCCGCCTGATGCCGCTCGGCCGCAGGAGGTGGAGCTTGGCGACAGGAAGGTGGACAAATGCGGCCTGTGCACGGGTGACGTCGGTGTCCCTGCAAGACGTTATTGTGATCGATTTTGTCTGATTGACCTCTTCTGAACGGAGTCGGTAGTTCCATCTTCCCTGGTGACCTCTACCGAACGGAGTCAGTTCCATCTTCCCTGGTGACCTCTACCGAACGGAGTCAGTTCCATCTTCCCTAATGACCTCTACCGAACGGGGTCAGTTCCATCTTCCCTAATGACCTCTACCGAACGGGGTCAGTTCCATCTTCCCTGGATGACCTCTACCGAACGGAGTCAGTTCCATCTTCCCTACCGACTGGCCGACCAGTCACATCTCCCCCTGCAGGGCGTGTCCAACCCGATCTACCCGATCAGGGCGTGGCACTGGTGTCGTGATGCCACCGTCCGGCCCCGCACAGACCATCACCGACCACCACCACCACTTCCGGCCCCACCCTCCCTCACCCTCCCCGGCGACACTCCATTCCATTAGGACGTCAAGTTGCAGCAGCGGCGACGCTGGGCGGGGGCGGGGGCGGGGGCGGGGGCGGGGGCGGGGGCGGAGGCGGAGGCGGAGGCGGAGACGGAGGCGGAGGCGGCGAGCTCGGTGGTGGCGGTGGCTGCAGCAGCGTCAGAGCTGCACTTTCAGAGCTGCCAGCGCTCCCACACCGGTCACCACTCAGCCGGCAGCAGGTTATCATGGGCCGCGGCACGGAACGCCGCCGCCAAACGAGCCTCGGACGAGTCTGCCGGGAGGCGAAATCCGCTCGGATGGCCGCCGGCGGAGCATACCGCGGTGCCGTGATGCCGATACTGCCCTCACGGGCCATCAGACAACGCGCTGCCGCCGTCCGAACGACCTCCCCGCCCATCCACCGTTCCGAATCTACCATCAGAAATGACAAACGCCAATATCGCCAGCCAGAGGAGGCATGGCGAGACACTGAGACGGTCAGCGAGACACCGAGTCGCTCAGCGAGACACCGAGTCGCTCGGCGAGACCAACAGCGAGACAGCGAGACACTCAGCGAGAAACGGAGTCACTCAGCGAGACACAGAGTCGCTCGTTAGGCATCACGCTTGCCCACGCAGAAGATGTGGAGCAGCTCGCCGGCGAGCAGAGGTCACAGAGGTGACTGCGTCCGCCCCGCCCCCGCCCTGGACCCCGCCCGTCTGGCGCCGGCGGCACCGCAGCTGATCAGTCGCCGATCGAAGCCGGCGGCCCGTCCAGCGGGCCACCCGCCGCTGGCGGCACAGCAGTGGCGGCGGCGGCGGCGGCGGCGGCGGCGGCACAGCAGTGGCGGCGGCGGCGGCGGCGCAGCTCAAATTAGCGCCGCTCGTCGTCGGGCCGCCGTCGGCTGGCGAGCCGACGGCGCGTCCTTGGCCGAGTCGGCGCCGCCGCCAGCAGCTCCAGACGGGGTGGCCCAGGAGCTGGCTCCATAAGTCCCGGCAGCTCGGGAGCGGCTCTAGACATCCCGGCAGCTGGAGGCGGCTCCAGACGGGACATCCCGGCAGCTGGAGCGGCTCCAGACGGGACATCCCGGCAGCTAGAGGCGGCTCCAGACGGGACATCCCGGCAGCTAGATGCGGCCTCAGACGGGACATCCCGGCAGCTGGAGGCGGGCTCCAGACGGGACATTCCCGGCAGTGGAGGCGGCTTCCAGACGGGACATCCCGGCAGCTAGAGGGCGGCCTCAGACGACATTCCCGGCAGCTTGGAGGCGGCTCCAACGGGAACATCCCGGCAGCTGGAGGCGGCCCAGACGGACATCCCGCAGCTAGATGCGCCTAGACGGGACATCCCGGCAGCTGGAGGCGGGCTCCAGGACGGACACCAGGCAGCTGTGAGGCGCTCCAGGACGGGACATCCCGGCAGCTGGAGGCGGCCCAAGACGGGAACACTCGGGCCAGCTGGAGGCGGCCTCCAGACGGACCCACTCGGGCAGCTGGAGCGGGCTCCAGGACGGGACACGTCGGCAGCTGAAGGGCGGCTTCAGAACGGGACATCCCCGGCAGTGGAGGCGCTCCAGAGGGACATTCCCGGCAGCTGAGGCGGCCTTCCAGACAGGACATCCGGCAGCTGGAGGCGGCCCTCAACGGGACATCCCAGCAGCTGGAGGCGGCTCCAGACGGTACACCAGGGGCAGCTGGAAGGCGGCTTCCAGACGGACATCCCGCAGCTAGGAGGCGGCCTCCAGACGGAACACTCGGGCAGCTGGAGGCGGCCTCGCAGACCGGAGACCATCCCCGGCCAGCTGGGAGGCGCTCCAGACGGGACATCCGGCAGCTGGAGGCGGCTCCAGACGGAACACTCATGCAGTGGAGGCGGCTCCAGACGGGGACATCCCGCAGCAGGAGGCAGCTCAGACGAACACTCATACAGTGGAGGCGGCTCTTAGACGGGGACATCCCGGCAGCTGGAGGGCTGGCTCAGACGGGACACCAGGCAGCTGGAGGCGGCTCCAGACGGACATCCCGGCAGCTGGAGCGGCCTCCAGACGGGACATCCGGCAGCTAGAGGCGGGCTCCAAGGGAATCCGGCAAGCTAGATGCGACTCCAGAACGGGACATCCCGGCAAGCTGGAGGCGGCTCCAACGGACATCCCGGGGGCAGCCTGGGAGCGGCCTCAGACGGGAACATCCCGGCAGCTAAGAGGCGGGCCTCAAGCAGCGGGACATCCCGGCAGTAGAGGCGCCCTCAGACGGGACATCCCGGCAGCTGGAGCTGGCTCCAGACGAGACATCCGGCAAGCTGGAGGCCTGCTCCAGACGGAACACTCATAACAGCTGGAGCGCTCCAGACGTAACACTCATGCAGCTGGAGGCGGCTCCAGACGGAACACTCATGCAGCTGGAGGCGGCTCCAGACGGGACATCCCGGCAGCTGGAGGCGGCCCCAGACGGGACATCCCGGCAGCTGGAGGCGGCACCAGACGGAATACCCCGGCAGCTGGGGGCAACTCCAGGCACCCTCAAAGCTGGTGACACATCGCATGCCCGTCTGACGAAGAGTCAGCACGCCAGATTCTAGAGGGCACCGGCATGCAGTTGACCTCTGTCGAGGTCGCGAACCATGCCCTCCGGCGCTTTAATCTCATTAGAGAAAATCGACCACCTGAGACGACATCCTATCACGGGCAAAGATAACAAAGTAATTAGCTTCTATTCTGGGCACAGACGCTGCTCTCCACACGGAAGGCAGTGTGTATTCGCGGAAGGTGTGTATTCGTAATTCCTTCCTTTCATTTGTACACTTTCATTCAGCCTGCAATATTGATAAAGACCATTCCCGCAACCGACCGAGCCATAAATTCCCACTTAGCTCGGCTGGTCTAGCGTGCAGTCAATAAAAGTACGAAAAAAAACTCGATTATCCTCTCTCCCTCTATTTCGTTATTAATAATTCAGCAGCTAGCGCAAAGCCAGCGCCATCTGAATCAATTTTGTCGTTATGCTAAAATATACGGAGAGGTAGGTAGGGTATAAATAATGCAAGAAGTCACGAGATATGTGGCCTGGACATCTTGTGAGCCCCTTCCGCTGCAGAGAAAAGTGATAGGTCCCTTTCGAAGAACATAACAATGATACTCATCAGCAGAGGTAAACACGACTAAGACACACTATTAACTGCCATAATCGTTAGTTTCGTGGAAAGAACACGAGAACATGTTCTAAGTTTTGGTGGTCTAGTCAGTGCACGAGACTCGGCGTGTCAGCCAATTTGCGGTAGTGGCCATTAATTCGACCAACTTCTCGCTCGCCGCTGGACTCTGCCGGGCGACATGCGATCCACCCTCCTCTGCCCAGCATGGCGACACCTCCGGCTTCTCTCTCCCTCTCCCAATCTCTCTCTCTCTCCCCATCTCTCTCTCTCGGGCCGCGGTCAGCGCCCGGACCATGTTTGTTCAGTGCCGCTTGTATAAACGGAGCCCGGTGGCCGCCCGTCTGCCTGGGCGTGGTCTGTGACCGCTGGCCGGTACCAGCTCCCTCCCCTCTCCTGTACAGAGCACTGGCTGTGACTGACAGGGCCGTATGTTAGGCCTGTGACCGCCAGTGGACGGCCGGGGGTCGCCTGTGGACGCTGGCCGGGCAGGTCCCCTCCCCTGCACAGAGGACTGACCATGGTCTGTGGACGCTCCACCGTGCCGCGCCAGGCCGGACCAGTACCACACTCACCCTCCCCTCCGGTGTACAGAGGACCGTAACGCTCCAGTTCTCCTCCACACAGGGGAGCGGCCCGCCGGCCGGCCAACCCGCACACCAGAAATCCTCCCCGCCCGCACCAGCCGCCGCATCACCTGCTGGCTGGCTACCTGTGCCGCTCACCCATGCAGGCGGTGCCAGACTACCCCCTCTCCCGCCCCTGAAGTTAACCAAAGCCAGCTTAGCTCTAACCCACCGAGACCAGCAGCGATAAACCCCCGGCCGATACGGCAAGGCAGATGTCATCACACACAGCGGATGATTCACGATTGACAGCCAATCCCCCGCAGAATGCAATACATGCCGAGTCGGCCACCGCTATGGCTCACACGGCGGAGAGCAAGCCGCACGCCTGGCTACCAGCCAGACCGGCTCTACCCGGTCAGGTGAGGAGACCCACAGCGGGCTGCCACCGACCTGTCAACCCCTGCCAGACGCTCGGCAGCCGTCCAGGCGCCGCCGGCGGCACCAGGATGTTCCCCTGTCCCTGGGCCAGGGTGAAGGCAGGTCACAGGGTAGATCACAGGTCGTATTCGCCCATCTCAGCCCATCTCAGCCGGCGTCCTGGCGGCGCCGCGTCAGACGCCGCGGCCAGCGCCACCAACAGCCCGCGGCGACCCTACTCAGCGCGGCGTGCCCATACCGGTGACATCATCCACCCCGGCGTGGGTGTGCTGGCTGGCTGGCTGGCTGGCTGGCTGGCTAGCTAGCTGCTGGCGGCGGGACGGTCGGGCCGCGCGCTGGACGACCCATGCGGCAGCGGCGCTGATCGACCGTGAAGCGGCTGGCTCCATCACGACGCACGACGACGCGGCGGCGGCGGCGTGACTTGAGAGGCGTGACTGCAGGTACTGACACGGTGTGGCCGGCGGTGCAGCGCCGCGAGGGCCGGCCGGGAACGCTGCACAGGCACGAGAGTCGGGCGGACTGTGAAGGCGACCCGCAGGCTGCAGACTTCGTCAGAGGCACAGGGATGCCTGCTAGCCGAAGCAGAACATCATGCAAACCAAAGATGGGATCGAATCGAGTCGCAACTGCAGTAGGTATCACATTAACGATACCAGCCGTAAAATGATAGCAGGACCGGCGTGCGTTCTTCTCTGCTCAGCGATGAGAAGAATGCCGTTGAGTGCGGTAAGTTACCAACAGCACGTGATCCGGTAATATGATCAGCAGGAGCGGTAGCCGCCGCCATTACAACGATAAGCCCCGATAATGGCGCCACTTTTCCTTTATAGCATAGATAAATACGAGAATATGCAAAAAACGTCATTCGTCTAGCGTGACTGATACTATCGCGTCCGAGGGAACTGTAACACGTATTCGAACAGCAGACAACCGCGCGAGATTCAATCTGACAGGCGAACGCGAACGTGCTCTCAGGGAAATTAGCCGAAAGTGAACGCGCTGAGTTCCAAGAGATACAATGTAGATCAATAAGATATATATCAATGAGAGCCAGAACGACAAAGGCGCGATCGATCATCAACTCATCAGCCAAAACATTGCCGAAAGAAGCTATCCGCCGCACCTTCATGCCTAAAAGTTATGTTGGCACAGAATATGTCTGCCTCGCCCAGCCAGCAGACGCCGTCCTCTTATCTCCCGAACCCCCACTTCTTCACTGGCTACCGCCCCTCTCCTGGCAGCACCAACAGCCACAGGCGTCACCGTCTGCTCACCGTCTGCTCTCCACTCTTCAAACATCACCCACGCCCGAATCAGCCACACCGGGCGATAACGATTCTCGCCGGGCGGGGTTGGGACGGTGGCGGCGGGGCGGGCTGGGGCCAGACAGCGGCCTAGACCCGCCGACATCCTATCGACCGACCCACCGAGCGGTCCTGCTGCCGTAAAACGCCCGTCCTTCGCGGCGGCGGCGGCGGCGGCGGCACAGACAACGGAAGCGAGCAGCTTCCAAGCAGCTCCAGCGGCGGCGGCGGGAGAACCAGCGGAGAGAATACGACCCGCTCAGGCGCCAGAAGGGCGCGACATAAGAGGTGCGATTGTCGGCGGTGAGGAGGGTGGAGACTCGCCGAGTGGAGACCCGGTTACACCACTATCGACCAAGCGGTCACCGCCCGCCGCCGGCACCGGGTACAGTGGACAGGACAGGGGTGAGTCATACCCAGCGAGGAGTCGTGCTGCCACCGGCGGCGGCGGCGGCGGCGGCGGCGCCGAACGGGGTATCGGACCGAGTATCGGACCGAGTATCGGACCGAGTATCGGACGGTGAAACTAACCCGAGCGTGGAATCAGAGCCGCGCACGAGGCGGCGTGTTTGGCTTTGTTCGACATTGCCCGAATAGTAAACATGCCTGGCGGGCGAAATACAAAGGCATGGGAAATAGTAATATCGCCTCCAGTCGACGGAGTTCTCGCCATTTTTTGGAATGGCGAAGAGGAGAGATTTGAAACTTTTGATGTGTTCCTCGAAGTCCACAGTCCCACGACTATGATGTATGGCGGCATCCCGCGATAAGAGGAGCCCTCTTATCGTCCACTGCAGCAACTGCAAAAAAGCGAATTAGAAATGAATTTACAAGGCGATAGACAGCAAACAGCGACTTTACTGCCCAACGCTCGTTGCAGTGCACCTCTCTTCGGATAACATTTCCGGGTATGTGTGAAAAGCTCACCCGACACTTTGGCAGCTGCGCGTACCTCTGAGCTAAATTAGATAGCCAGTGCGGAAGCGACTCATCTACACTGGAGCGGGACCGGTCGGAGGCAGCCACATCCGGCCGGCCCAGCAGGCAGCCTGTGAGGTGGACCGCCGGGTTCCGCCGTATCGCCTGTCCTGTTGCCGCCCGGCGGAACGGACGACGAACGAACCAATTACACCAGCCGGGCCGGTGGACCGCCGTAATTACAGAAGCTGACCACGGCAGCGGCCTGCCGGCCAGACCTCAACATGAATCAGCCCAGATCCTATAATTGGAGAACAATATCACTTCCGTAATACCACTGCCGGGCATAATTGGAATACAAGTCATTAGTCAGCGATATATGTTCAGATTGCAGACAGCAAAAGTTGGTAATTGCTTATCAGTCTGCAACCGGCAAACATGGTCACATGGGCGGACACGTGGTCCCCGAAGTTCGTCCACCAAGCTATTCAGCAGCGTCCCACAGTCAACTGAAGCAAGTCCCCTCTGTCGTTCACATCTCAGCGCACACCATCTTCACTCCCACTCCTCTCGCACCGGAAGCGAAGGCGGGGGGGGAGCGAGCGGCACCCTCACGCCGCTCACCATCACCTCCAACGAGGGTAAATGACCTGCGAAGGCCGCCGGTGTCTCCCTGCCGCTCCGCTGCGCCAGACAGACCGTGACACAGAGCCGAGCCCGGCCGCCGCGCCGCGCCGATCGGCCGCCGCTGATCGAGACGCTGCGGCCCAGTTCCACAGGTGTTGCCGCGGCGGGCCGCAGGGGCGGCACGGCTGAGGCGAGGTGCGAGGCGGCAGCGGGGGTCATTCACCGCCGCCGGCCGGGCTCGGGGAACGGCTCCTCACTCCCTGCCTGCCTGCACCCACCTCACACCCCACCGCACCCTGCAGGCAGCCACCAGTCGCCAGTTAAATGGCCACGACGACACGCCCACAACGGGACGAGGAACACCAAGGGAGGTCAGGCAGAACCAGCCGCACCTCACCAAGTCTGGGCCATGTCTCGCGTCCATCTCCGCATTCGCCCCGCATCTCCCCTGTCAGACCAGGCCACTTGACACCCAAACTCCGGCACCAACTCAGCAGGCCGGCAACAAACACGGTTCGTGAATAATTCAGACAGCCCTCGCGTCAGCAGCACCGGCGGCACCGGCGGCGGCAGCGTCCCGATTTGGCCGAGCGGAGGACCACTGGAGCCACCTGACGGCGCCTGGGTCGCGGCGGCACAGCCGGCACACCCACCAGACCGTGACCGTGCGATGACACCCGACCATTCTGGTCACCAGCCCCAGGTCATGGTGTACGGCCTTGGGTCATGGTGTCACAGGCCGGAGGGGTGTCAGACGAGCTTTAGACAACACGGCCCCGCCCCTGTCATGCACCCGACACCGACCAGACAGAGCAGACGCTGCTGAAAAGTATCCCCAGCAACTTAAAAGGCTTCACAAGGGAATCAAAACACAGACCAGACGACAGGGGATTTCCGCCTGCAGTGGCGTGCGCTCCGCTCACATCCCCGCCCCGTTTACCTCGTTCGAATCCTCCTCCGGCTCTCGTTCGGTCGGATCGGTCGGCTCGCACACTGTCTCGCTCACTCTCTCCGCCGCGGCACTTCTCTCCTCGCCCCGCTCACTCACGACACGTCCTCAGCGCCGCGCGGCGACCGCATCCGGTCAGCTCCGACTCACGGGGCGCTCCTCTGCCGGGGCGGCGGCGGCGGCGCTTGCTATTTCTGTCGCTGATTCAGCGGCCGCGGCTGAGACTAGAACCCGACTCGACTCACAGCGCGTCGGTCGGCTCGGGCGCCGCCGGTCCGATGGCAGCGCTGGGTGCGGCTACGCCCTCGCCGCGCCGGCCGACGGCAGCTGTGTACGGCCTCTGGCAGCGCGCCGCACGCCGCCGCCGCGCCCGGACGCTGTGTCAGAGAGTGTACGCGGCGTTGGCCGGGTCGATAGCGTCGACGCCGGGCGTCGCCGCGCCGGGCCGGCACATGAGAAGGGGGCGGCACCGAACGGACAGAGGCTGTACCAGTGCACCAGTCGACCACCGGCCGAGGCGGCGACGGAGCCAGCCGTGAGACCCGAGGGCAGACCATGTCCATTGTCCGGTGTCTCCGAGACGCCAATCGCGCCTGCTCCGCTGCAGAAGGGACACAGCATTCCGTTCCCCCGGGCACAACGGCGCTACCGTGCCACCAAACAGGGTCGGCACAGCGCGGGCGGAGCAAAAACACCGGTTCAAGGACCGTTCGCAGTGATAGCGCGCGGTCCCTGGGTTTTAAACCGGCCGCATTGTGATGGACATGCCACTATTAGTGCGGTGAGCGGAGGCCACGCGTACGCCGAGGCGGGTGGCGTTTAAACACCGTGTCTGGCACGGTGCCAGACGGAAAGCAGGGCGGGAGAGCCGACGCACACGCTTTGCAGACAGGTGTTTTGGCAGACGCAACACGTAACGAATCATTCAGATCCACCGTCAGTCAGCTCCCTTTTCACAAATGACTGGCTGCAGAAGAGAACGATGCAGTTATCGCGCGTCCCTAGTAACTGCCGGTTATTTCTACTCCATATTCAGGAGCTGATGCAGATATGTTGAATCAAGTAGGTATTCCTGACGTGGCTATTTCTCGCACATCGAACCCTGGCAACCACATCGTGTTGCTCCTCTCCATATTGACCAGAGGCTAACGCAGAGATATTGCAGCATGCACCCTGGCACAATCAAATAATGTAGACTGCACCTCCGCCAGCATCTGTGGCAGCCAATACCACGCTAGGCCGCATACATGACATTTTATCGTGTCGGACATTCATCATGGCTGGTGTGCCAATTAGTCCCATAACCACTCAGACCGGACAGGAAAGGTGGCGCTATTCTGGTAGCGGCGCGAGCCGGGACTCCTGTAACAATATTCAAAGGCATAAAAATGTGCCGACACGTTTGCCACGGTACTGGAGGCCACGGACTTGTAGCGTTATGTTAGCGGTTGGCTGTATTTTTATAGGAGAGCTGAAAGTTGCCCAGTTGGCCTGGAAGACGCCGTTTTACATTCCAGAAGTGAGAAACAACTGAATCGAATGCGATGATCGAAAAAAACACCATTCAAAAGGAGGGTATGTCAATGACATGCTGAAACGGTCAGCCAGGAGGCTAGAACTGTTAATGGCAGAATTGCCCGTCACGGGATAAAGTTCAAACAGTTGTGGACCTGTGGTGGAGCGACCACAATTTGAGATCAGCTGACACAAATGGGTTCGGTGCTGACACTCGGGTTGCTAAACTTCATTGCTGACTGATGTATGTAGGTAGCAGGCGTCAGGAAACCATATGATGTGGCCAGGGGCCGCAGGTCCAATGAGACTGCCATGCCGAGTTGAGATTTTAGAAGAACAAACGTGCTCTTCCAGTTCCAAGGATTCGCACAAAACAAAAAAGGATAATCGAGGGGAAGATGGTAGATGGGAGAGGGTCAAGGATGTCGGAGACATAAAACAGTCCTCATAATTTACATACGAATTGTTTTCAAGAACAGCTTTAAACTTGTGCTCTACGTTGCATCTTGTGTCAGTTTATCACATACGGCACCAGACATGGGCCAAGAACCAAGGCAAGATCCTACATCCAGGATCCCTAGGATCCAAGATCCGGGATCTTGTTGGATCCTGTATCCTGTAAGATCATTTTGGCGCGGGATCATGTAGATCTTGGATCCTGTAAATTATTTTGTCGTTGGATCCTGTGGATCCTAGATCATAAAAAAATGTTTTGACATGGGATCCTGTGGATCCAGGAAAATCAGTTTGTCGTGGAATCTTGTGGATCTTGTTAATCATATTCCACTTTTTGTGGTGCTAAAATACAAGAATGCATGTATTTCATGCTTTTAAAACTATCCCACTCAATGTCAATGGTGTAAGACTTACATGTGGTGATCAGACATGGCCGGAAAACTCACAAAAACATATGGGATCCAGGATCCCTAGGATCCAAGACCTGGGATCTTGTTGGATCCTGGATCCTGCAGGATTATTTTGTCGTGGGATCCTGTGGATCTTGGATCCTACAGAAGAAAAAATCGTGAGATCCTGTGGATCGTGGATCCTGGAAAATCAATTTGTCGTGGGATCTTGTGGATCTTGGATTTTTTTTCCTTAGCACATGTCTGACTGCCACATAGTGTTTACTGTTTAGCATAAGCGTCGGAAGCGGGACGGGGGACGGAGAGGGACGCTTCCCGAACATTTTCTAATTTTAACATTACGCCTATGGGCGTTGCATGAAAATAATTTACTTGAAATAGCCTCGTCCCCCCAACTTTCTGAAGGTGGCGACGCCCTTTGTGTTTAAGGCTAATCAATCATATACTTAAGTGCCCTTAAATATCGTTTATTAATACAATACGTTGCTTTGTGTGCACTCTTAAACATTGTTGTCCAGATAGCTTTTAATTTTCATGTCTTTTGACAAATGAAGACCAAACCATGTCATTGCGCTTTGCGAGACAAGTCTTGCGAAACATGGTGTTTGCTCTCAAGCATTAGTCATTGCATATCGGCCCGGGTCGGGTGCACGCGATACGAGCCGTCCCACGTAAAAGAGCAAAACAAATGGCCATGCAAGTGCAGACAGCAGCGCGGTTCGACCACACTGTCCCAAAATTCAATTTTGGCTTGGGTGTCAGAGTGGAAAACTTGAGCCCAAAATGACTGTGAGAGTGGAAAATTATGTAGAAAATTGTACGATATTGATTACCGTTAATATGAAAAGCAATGGTTTTCACTTAAATCATGTATTTGTAGCCAATGTTTATTTATGTCAGATTCAATATCACAATCCATCATTCGAGAGTGGAAAATTCATTCCTAAAATGGAGAATGAGAGTGGAAAATTATTCACAGTTGGATGTCATCTCCCACCCCAAATCGACAAATTTGGGACACTGTTCGACCAGGACGCGAAGAAACAGCTTCACAAAGCACACCCTTGTCACAGATATTCCAATGCCACTTGGTGACGTGCTATGCAACAGCACCGAGGACACACTGGCTCTAGTTTGTATGTAATTTTATATCCTGTTTGAAATTTGCCTTGTGCCTCGATCTGTAAATTTTGTGTAGGTTATAACCTTAGCGAGACATACAAGTGACTGTGACTAACTTCAATAAATGTGTGAAGCTTTGAGCTTTCTCATACATTTCAGTTTTAACCTTTTGACTTAGTTTCTTAGTAGTGGGTGGACAATGATAACTAGCATCACATCAAACAATCTGTTCATTGGCAAAATTTAGTTTCACAAGCTTCAGATGTCACAAGTCTGAGCACAGTTCTCCTGCCTCAATCTCATCTGGTCATCGACCAAGTCATGTCCACTGCCATCTGCCACCAATCACAGGCCAGCTCAGTACACTCACAAAATAAACCATTTTCATCAATTGATTACATGTGGATTGAAAATGAATTAAAGCAAACTTTACTGTTCTGATCCATTTATCTGCCAGTTTCAATCCTTTGGGTCATGACCCAAATGCCCCCTCTCGTCTGACGGCTCTCACCTTGTTTACTCACCTTGTGGGGTTCCCTTGCTTTCCCAGTCACAGGAATGGACTGGGACATAAGGAACCCGGGAACAAAGGACACACCAATTCATCTAACGATATATGCACATTAAATGATTCACAGTATACAGCCTCTGGACGTCCTGCCCTTGCAGCTTATGTTGATGCCATTATTGGCTTGTCATCCCATCCTGTACACTGTACATCATCAAGGGTCTCATACTCAGGTATGTATAAAAAAGATATGATAAGAAACAAGAAATCAAAATCAAACAATATATCTGAACAAAAGGCAGTAGCAACGGATGTCCCTGCCCTAGTTATTAGTTTATCTCTGGAATAAGGTACCTTTTTACCAATTGCTTAAATACAAAATATCAAAGTTAGTTAACTAATGCGATTTCCCAAAAACATTTTTACACCTAAAACTAAATTATCTAACTTCAATAGTTAATTGGATAACAAAGCTTCCTGTCGTCCGTTGCCCACCGCCAGACGTAATTATGCAACAGCTACAACTTGATATGACAAGTATAGATCAGCATTCAAGACAGGCTCAATGACATACCAGAATGTATTCATGCCATAGGATTAAACTTTGTCTTTGATAGGTCTGGGTGTCCAGGGTAGCAAAGCCCCCAATAAGTTTGGTAATCTTTGACTTAAGTACATGTAGGTCAGAACCCTGTGTAGATAGTGTAGCAAGGGTGCGCAGTGAAACTGGTTTGATGACATCACTGGTGTATCATGACAAAGTTTAGTTGAACCAATCTCCACCCAGGGTTAGGTTTGAATCTCCATCAGCAGCGTTATATTATGAAGGTAAGGTAAGGTTTAATTAGGATCTATCCAGAAGGTTCCAGACAAGATTTGTAGACAAAGAATTGCAGATTAATATTTTGTTATGCACCAGTGGACAGTGACGTCATCAAACCAGCAGCACCGCCCAGCCCTTACTAGTTACTATACAAGCTATACATGGCGCAACAACCGACAGGTAGGTAGGTACCTTAGTTAAAGATAACTGTAAGTTCCAAAGTGCAGCGAGTGGAGCATTTTAAATGTGGGTCCCAGCAACTATAGGTGGTTGCTGTAAAGGTTAGGTCAGGTTTGATTATGTAATTACAATTGTTCCAATGACATTAAGGGTAAACCTTATTTTTTCCAAGTTCAGGTAAACACACTGACATATTTCTAACCTTTTTTACTTTCATCTGTGTATTTATGTCCACAATAGCGATGGGTGAACACTGAACACTTGACTCTCCGGAAATATTTGTGTTCCAATGTTCTTAGGTAAGATACATTCTCAATAAAATACAAGGCACAGAATGGTGTCTGTAAATATTAAAAGTGAACAAATATTTAAGTTTTGGGTAATATTTGACTAAGATTAGGTACCACACAAAAATGAACACAACAGAAATAGTACTTAGCCGGCACGGCAGGACGCGTTTGAGAGTTTGAGTGGGAGGGGCCGCCGGCATTCTCAGACATGTTATCCATCTTCCAAAAGTAATGATTTGTATGCGTGAGTGTAGTAGAAATGACGTTACAAATGAGATGCACTTACCTTTTAATTGCGTTCACCACGCTGGAAAATGCCTTATCTTCAACAATAACGAAATAAACAATCTGCTGACACACCCACCGACAAAAGTGAGACGTTTCCGACGCTCATTTGACGACAATGGATTCCGTCAAATATGGCAGCCCAAAAACCCATGGGTTTTAGGTATACTCTGAAGGGAAATCTTGGATCTGCCGCGTTTGTATTTTGTATTCGATATTTCCAAACATGCGGACCTGCCGCAGGAGGTCACCGCACCATGCCCCCCCCCCCTTGGGCGCCCTCATGGACCGAAGGCGCCTTCGGTTCATTAAATGCGTCTCACATTCAGCGAGCGCCCATCGCTGAATGTGAGGCGCGCTCCGGCTGAATATGAAGCGCGTTTCACTGAATGTAAGCGCGCTCCGGTACACCCTGAGGCGCCCTCCACATACCTTCAAAACAGTGGCGGATCTAGAGGGGGGCCATGGGGCCATGCCCCCCCACCCCCTGGGCCTCGAACTTGAGGGGCACTACTGGCCGCCTGAGGGGCACTCTTCGGCGCTGAAGGGGGCAACTTTTGGTCGGCCTGATGGTACTCGTTGTCGCCTGAGGGGCACTCTAGCCGCCTCAGGGGGCACTCTGGCTGGCTGAGGGAGGCACTCTGCTGACCTGAGGGGTCCTTAACATTTTGCAAATTAAAAAAATGATGAAATAATATAGTGGACCAAATCCGTCGAGTTTTCAGATTTTGGGTATAGGTAGGGGCACCACTGCAATTGATGGCCCCCTCCTTGAAGATTTTCTGGAATCCGCCACTGCCTTCAAAGCGCCCTCCAAAATACTTCCAGAGGCACCCTCCCACATAGCTCCAAAGGCGACCTCTAATACACCTCTTACGCTTTCCCACATGCTTTCAAAGGCGCCCTTTGATAAACTTCTGAAGTGCCCCAAACATACCTCCAAAGGCGCCCTCCCATATGGGAGGCGCCTTTGGAGGTATGTTAAGAGGGCGCCTCCATATACATCCCAAGGTGCCAACCGATGCAAATATGAAGGCGCCCTCCTGGCTCCTACATACCTTCCAAAGCGTCCCCCCGTGAAGCTTTGAAAACGCTCTCCCAAAATTATACACTCTGCATGCAGGCTCCAAAGGCGCCCTCCGATACGTCTCCTGATGGCGCCTTCCCACATACCTTCAAAGGCGTCTTCGAATACACTTTCGGGGGTGTTCTCCAATACATATACGAGAAGGGTGTATGAAAGCGCCCTCCGATACATTTCTGAAGACGCCTTCCCACATACCTCCAAGGCCCACCGATACGATTCATCTCTGAAGGCGCATAGTAGTCCAAAAGCAGCCTCACATAGTCCATAGTCCAAAAGCAGCCTCAGATACATATCTCCGAGGCCCGAGGGCGCCCTCCCTACATACCTCCAAAGGCGTCATTCGCTGAGTGTGAGCGGGGGCTTGGTCTCACAGAGGTGTCCGAGCTATATTGAGGAGGACGCCTATCGGAATGTATGAGTGCGCCTCGGAGATATTTGGGAGGGCGCCTTCAGAGGTACATCGGACTGGAGGGCGGCGTGAAGGTAGTGGGAGGGTGAGGTTTTTAAATTTATTGGAGGTTACCTTCGGAGCTATTATGCGGGATGGTGCCTTTAGAGGTGCATCGGAGGTGGCCATTGGAGGTATGTGGTAACTGGGAGGGCGCCCTCGGAAATTTATCGTAGCCTATCTCCCCCCCCCGCTTCAGCATTTTTTTTTCGCTGACGGCGCCCTCATGTGTGGGTTTGGTACCCCTTCAGGGCTTGTCTCCCCCCCCTTGACGGATTTCTAAATACGTCACTGACCTGCCGGACAGATTTTCTGCGCCGGATCGTCACCAGCGCTGAAAGCGGCCAATACTGCAGAAACAGTAGTCATATGTATTGTGTTTTTGTTTTTTAAATATTGTATTGTGTTTTTGACACGACTCATGGAATAGCCGTTGCATGCAGCGGATATGGCTCACGAAGTGAATAAAAAAATAAAAAAAAATACATAAATATGTATGCGTTAAAACGTATGGTACGCTGAGCAATGCACTGAATTGAGAGCACTTGCGTTCTAATGACAAAATCGATGAGATGCGGACGCGGCGGGCCTCCACGGGCGCTTGTCCTCGATATCCTGGTAAGGGGAAACCATTCACCAAAACGCTAATCTTCAGCACCTGGAAGTTGGGGAATGCTTGAGTTCCTATTGCCTACCGTACTCCCTACTCCACAATAGGACAATAACTCGTTTTGTCCTTGCCCCGACCCAGGGGCGTCGCCTATGGGGGGGGGGGGGTCCTCAGGATCGCTCCCCCACCATCCTCGACTAGCAGGATTTTACGGTCATCACCTATGGGAGTGGAAGGCAAACCACCTGGCTACCCCCCCCCCTCCTTCTTTCAAACGTTGCACTGCTCCGACTGTCAGGGTGAACAGTGAACACGCATTTCCTCCCAAATCCCAGCCAACGCCTCCCTCGGGCCAAGTCACGAAGTAATGAAAGGACGCCCCAGTCTGAGACGCATCGGTACGGACTCAGACTGGGACGTCCGATCCAGACAGCACGTGACAACACGACAGCACAGTAGGCCGTCGTGTTGCTTCCGACTTCTGCTCACTTTCCCTGGCGTCGTTAATCGTCGAATGAGAGCTGACGATATATCGATAGGATTGCTTTGCCCGGTAGCGCAGGTGTCTTCATCTCAAGTGGTTTCGCCATTCGCTTCATGGCTCGGGCAACAAAGAGCCTTCAATGCCGGATAATATCCGATATACAACATCGTACAACGCTTGGAGATATCGTTGTCATTTGGAAACGGTAGCAGGTAAGTATTTTTTGTATGCGCTACGACGGCTTACGGCGAAGCTGTTCGCACTTCCCATTGATCATAAACAACAAAATCGGGAGACAGGGCCTGCGAAAGTGCCGAACTTTTATCGCGAAAACCAATCACTACGTTTATTTGGTGACCCACGCGCGATTCATTTTATTTAAGCTACGAAGTTTGACTGCTGTTTACGATCGCAGCCAGACGGACTGAGTCACATGATAAGTACCAGTGACTGAAAACATCCAGTCCAAAACCATCATCAAAATCATGACTAGAGAGTCAGAGACTCCCTCAGACATGTCTGACCGATCCAACATGTGCGTGCGTGCGCCCGCCAATAGAGAAATAGCGAATAATCCGAGTACTTTGTATATTCTGCCTATGCATACACATATATTATTTATACATATTTTCGATTGCTTCATCACTCGTCAGCGTGTCTCTATGGCATGCTCGGACATCACTCTAACGCACTCCTCGCGCCACCAATCAGCAATGTCATTATCGTTTTGGAATGATCTCTGGAGAATACCCCGATCGCCCTCCCCGGCCCTTCCCCGCCCTCCGGCGGCGGCACAATAAGGTTCTAAACAGACAGACGAGCACATATATATACACACACAAGCACGCGTGCACAGCTTCTCTGGCCACTGTGCAGAGGTCGCCACTGGTCAGGAGCGCACTGAGTGCAGCCGGGTGGAAGGTGGAGTGCCGCCGCTGCGCGTCTCAGTTGCAGATAGACGTTCGGGCGGCTCTTGACCGGCTGAAACATGACGAAATGTGCACTGAGATAACGGTATGATATGATGATTGCAGGCTAGCTAGAGATCCATGAAGCAGGTCTGACATACGATGCTTACATGCGACATAACACGATCAGCTGCAGTCATCGCAAAGGAAATATACATTATATTAAATAACTGTTGCAGTTTCCACAAAGCATGCATGTTCAAGTTCAAATGTTCTTTAGCCTAAATCAATGTGACGCCACAACATTTTGGCGCTGAACAACATGCATTGTTCCGACGACATTCATTGGTCCTGTTTGTATGACGAACAAAACCATTCGTCCCAGTTAGTGATTTCAGCTTAAAACCAACAAAACTGCAGCAACAGCCACGTTCACACAGCACAGAACGCAGCATTCCAACATACCGGCAATCCTTCTGCTTCATCTCTCTCTCCCACACACCACGGCGGCGGCGGCATCTAGTCGGTGAACTTGCGGTTGACGTTGCGGCCGAACAGCGAGTTCCTGATCTCGGGCAGCATCTGGCCGGCCAGCAGGTCCAGACGGGACTCGAGCGTGTTGACGATCTTGATCCGGTTGTTCTTGGTGTGCATCTCCACTCCGCCGCACCTGTCGCCGGGGACGGGGAGGGGCCGTCAGAGGTCGGGGTTATACCAAGACGGCCGGCATTTAGGGACCGCCAACCTGTCGCCGGGGACGGGGAAGGGGCCAGTCAGAGGTAACAGGGTTATGCCAACGGCCCGAGCATGTTAGGGACCGCGCACACACCTGTCGCCGGGGAGGGTATGGGGCCGTCGACGGTCAGGGTTTAGGCACAGAGCGGCCGCCATTTAGGGACCGCCGCAACCTGTCGCCGGGAAAGGGGAGGGGCCCGGTCAGAGGTACCAGGGTTATGCCAAACGGCCGGCATTTAGGGACCGCCACAACCTGTCCCGCACGGGGACGGGGAGGGGCCGATCAGGAGGATCCGAGGTTATAACAGACGGGGCCCGGCATTTAGGGACCGCCGCACCTGTCGCCGGGGACGGAGAGGGGCCGTCAGGAGTCAGGGTTATGCGAAAACGGCCGGCATTGTAGTGGACCGAGCCACAACCTGTCACGCGCGGGGACGGAGGAGGGGCCGTCAGAGAGTCGGGGTTATAACCCAAACGGACCGGCAATTTAAGGGACCGGCCCGCACCTGGGTCGCCGGGACGGGGATGGGTGCCGTTCAGCAGGTCAGGGATGATGCCAAGCGGGCACGGCATTGTAGGAACCGCGCAGCACTTGTGGCGACTGGCCGGGAGGGGCCGTCAGAGGTCAGGGTCATACCAGACGGCCGGCATTTAGGGACCGCCGCACCTGTCGCCGGGGACGGGGAGGGGCCGTCAGAGGTCAGGGTTATAACAAACGGCCGGCATTTAGGGAGCGCGCACCTGTCGCCGGGGACGCGGGGAGGGGCCGTCAGAGGGTCAGGGTTATACCAGAAAACGGCCGGCAATTTAGGGACGCGCCGCACCTGTGGCGCCGGGGACGGGAGAGGACGTACAGAGGTCAGGGTATGATGCCAAAGAGGCCGGTATTTTAGGGACCAGCCGCACCTGTAGCGACTGGCGGGGAGGGGCCGTCAGAGGTCAGGGTTATGCCAAACGGCCGGCATTTAGGGACCGCCACACCTGTGGCGACCGACGGGGAGGAGACGTCAGAGGTCAGGGTTATACCAAACGGCCGGCATTTAGGGACCGCCGCACCTGTGGCGACTGGCGGGGAGGGGCCGTCAGAGGTCATAGCCATACCAAACGGCTGGTATTTCGGGGCACACATCCAACCTGACAAGGGCTTTCAAATGACAAAAAATGGAGCAGGAAGCTGAGGTAGTGTAAGTGATGAGATAGTTTAAAACAGTTCGGCGCCAACACAAATGGCGTTAAGTGCCAACGATCGGCGCTATTTGTGGCCATCAGGTTTACCGATTTGCGTATTTTCATCCCGCAAGCCTCTGAAACTATCAAAGATAAATGCAAGCAGAAACATAACTTGAATTTCCAAGCCAGCTGACGATTGTAAAAGGCGAGCCGCTCACCGCTAAATAAAAGCACTAAGGAGCAGCCCAGTTTTCGTCTACCAGTCGGTACCACGAAGCCATCACTCACGCGTTGGCGGGCAGGAAGGTCTCGTCCAACTTGATCTGGACAGCCATGCCCTTGGTGGCCTCCTTGTACTGCTGGATGGCGCCGTCCAGGATGCTCTGTACCACCGGGACGTCCGCTTGGCGGCAGCGAACCGTCACCACCGGCTCCAGCAGCTGACGACCGACGACATGGTGCGGTCAGCGAGGTCACCGCGGGGTCACACGAGCGACACGTGACAAACGGTCGGCAGGGGACCATCAGCACGGTACAGTCGTCACGGAACCGTCAGTACGGCACGGTCAGTACGGCACACTAGCGGATCCAAGGGCGGGGGGGGGGGCGCCCGACCACAACACAAGATGATGATGAGTTTGGATATTCGGCAGATAAGAAAATTCGATTCCGATTCCGGAATCGATTACGGTTGTACTAGAATCGGAATCGGGTGACATTAGATCAGAAATTGGAGAGTTCGCTGATAGTCAGGGCCAAAGTCATATTTTTTATTCATGGTCCAAGATAGTACAAATTCATAGGTGGAAAGTAAAAGTTTATTCTTAGGAAAATTAAGGTTTATATTTGTTAAGAAAAACAAAAAGGAAAGAACAAATTCCGTACAAAATGTAGGTAGGTATGATCAAACCCTTTTGACGCAGAGTGAAATAAAATCGGATTACATGGAACCGTATTCGGAATCAAGCTTTTAGTTTCCTGAAATAAGATCTCGATTCGATCGCTATAGATAACAATTATTTAAATGGAAACAGGAAAGTGACTGGTATATATTTATGACGCTTCTATATTGGCTCGAGCAATGGAATCGTCATCGGAATAGATTCCGCTGAATCGGAATCAGATTGCCAGCAAGTCTTGACTTCAAACCATGCGGCAACAATTAGGCACCTTGGACTGCGACAAATAGACACTATAAATTCACCAACATAGTAAAAAAGCAGTGTCATATTTATGTCGATAATTGGGTCATGAGGAGATGACACCTACAACTTAGTGAATAATTGTTCCAACTATCTCATTCCTCTATTTAATTAGGTTAAATTGAATGTTGCTTCACTGCCAATTATGAATTTATGTGATAGTTGATTTAATCTTATTTATATAATAATATAATTATTATATTATAATAGACCTAAATTAACTCAATCATGATTTTCACAATTGATTGTTTTATCTATATTTATCAAAAACCAGTAATTACAATTATATCGTACCATTTTTCTACATAATTTATTCACTCTCAATTTGGCCATTTTTTAGCTCAAATTATGCCACTCTTGACACCCAATTTTGCCAAAATGGACAGGTCTTTGGTACACTGGTAAAGAAGTAAAAAATAGAGTAGAGGTAGCAACAACCATTAACCGGAAAATGGGGGAGAAGAAGCAGATCCATTGCTGATGCGATTATAACCACCACAGCACATACCATGTTACAATTGGTGATAAAATACTTGTTCAGATGATGGATAAGTAGCAGTCTGTGAGTTTAAGAGATTGTACTTGTGTCATGTTTCGTTAATTCTTTGTCACACGCAGTTTATTAAGCAGAATAATATTGCTTTATTATTTCCACTCTTGCAGCTTCCAGCTTGTCACGTATTAATATCTGTGTTTGTCGTTCTCTTATTCACATTTCCCTTCTCATCCTTGAGTCTATGCCATACATTGATTATCGTTTTTGGTTCTGAATGCTTCCCACTCTCAAGGCATCCTCATCTTAGTATTAGTTGTATATGGTAAAGCTCCACTCAGCCTCCTTCGTCGCGGTCCCTTAGCCTTTAATGGTCTTACAATCCAGCCAACCGTAACAGCCAGGCCTTTATATATGTCAGATTGGACCACGAAAACACCGACCGCTCTGGAGTTTACCCATTGCTCTCTGAGAGCTCGCCACCCCTGGGCTAATCCCCAGTTCTTGACTAAATATGGGCCGACTCACCCTTCGAGACAGCTGCTACAGGCCGCCACCCCTGGGACGCCAGCTGCCCCTACAGGCCCGCCACCCCTGGGACCGCTTCAGCTGGCACTGACAGCTGACAGGGCCACTATAAACCTTGAGACAGCTGCTAGCTAAAGTAGGCCAACTCTACCCACTATTGAGGACCACAGCACACCTGCTACACAGGCGCCACCATAGGACCTCAAGACGTGGACTAATTCAGAAGAGGACTCGTCCCTCACGCGACCCTGGGAGGAAAATGGCCGGTAACAGCTGCACAGGGCAAACATGCAGGTCACCCTTTTTATACATAATCACAATACTCCATTATGGTGATAATACCTTATAAATATATAATAGAGGCTTTAGGTATTCTATACGTATTTACATTTATGGTAATCACGTCATGGTCCCGATGAAGAATAATATAAATCCTATTTACATATGGCATGTAATATTTTTTGCTAGGAAAAGTAATATTTCGATTTGTGAAAATGATTTTAGTTTAAAAAGTAGAAAATTATAATTCGTAATAGATATTAAATCTTTGAAAGGAAAATGTATTGATATTATTATATCAAATGTTTGGATAAGATCAGGTAGGAGAACGCCAAATCTTCCTACAGCCAACACAAAATGAAGTTACGCACGCATCAAAATGCACCTAGTTTTGTTTGGAAGCCCAATAAAGGTCGCGATATTTAAGAAAATCTTGGCTTTTGCCTTCGCTATCTCTGATTGAAGGTTCTGCCTGGGACTTTACGTTTCAGTCTCTCCGGTCCCCTTCATTGACTGTTGACTTGTGGCACACCCACCTGGTTTACGAGCTCCCTCGTTGAGAAGAAATGGTTATTGACCCGCCCAGAACTGAAGGCATTCCGGCGAAGGTCCCTGTTGTGGTAAGTCGGGCTGGGGATGTCGTCTGTTTAGTTGTATAGCCTGTCCGAGCCGGCGGGCTGCGCCGTCCTCCACCACGCCCTAAGGAAGATAATCACGTTGTGGTCCTCCAGGGCTCCCTACATCTGTAAAGCAGTTAAAGACACTATCCAGACAGCGAACCTGCCGGGATTTCCGGGCTGCAAGGTTCGAGTTCTCAATGTTACGGAGACCCCGGTGGCCAGGTGAGATCATAGGTTTGGTTATATGAGAGGGACAGCAAGCACAGAGACATATGTGCTAACGCGTTTCATCAGCGGAAATCATCATCAGATCTAGATACATGGGCAGAGAAGGGAGAGGGAGGTAAGGGAGAGGAGAGGAGAGCTGCATAGAGCACGAGAGAGAGATAATGTCGGATTCTTTTTGATAATTCAAATGCATCTCAGCACATTTCTAAGGTTTAGACAATAATTTGCAAGATACACATGGACATATAAGTAACATAGATTTCTTTTGGCAAAGGGCGAAGAGAAGTGATCTCTCCACTAGGAAGGAAGTGATAATGATGGGAATAACGGGAATTAACATCACTTATTTGTTAACATCCAAATACTGAAATCAGCCAGCAAAACATTAATAGCTGCAGCACTCACATTTTCTTCTGCAGGTTGACCTGCTTGAGCCTCTTGTCGTAGTACTCCTGGATCTTGATGCGCTGCTGGTGCACAAGCCTGCCCTTCTCAATGTTGAACTCCTCCTCAGCCTTGGCATCGATCTCCTCCACCTTTTCATTGGCCTCCTGCTCTATGAAGGCCATCATGTGCTTAATCTGAAACATAGGAGCAGGAAGCGTTCACAGGATGCTGCTCGCAGGGTCTCTGAAGACCACGATGAGCTTGTACCTTAAGCTGAGACAGCAAGTTGGCTTCAGGTCCAATGCCATCCATTGATTGGTAATCTAATGAAACTGAGTATCTTCTAATAACATGGGAAAATCTCAGTTTCATGAAATCTTCTCGATTACTTCTAAATATCAAAGTTGAGAGTCAAGAGCTTAAAATAAATATCCTAAAATTGAATGCTTACTATGAACCAAGAGAAGCGTCTGCATGACCAAATGCTGGAAAGAACCTGTTTGCTAGATATATCATGGCAGTGGCACTATCATTAAAAGAAAAGCTGATGCTCATTGATTCTCAGTAAGACTTCTTGTTACCCCGGCACTGACTGGGGGGGGGGGGGGGGTTAATTTGACATAAAAACCATTGTTAATTACTTTATAGTGACGGTAATCACTAGAAAACAATTAGCACTATCAACGTGAAACTTTGGGTACCTTCTTGCACATCAACTTAACGTCTTCTGTGCAAAAAATGAAGCAATCTAGTCTACACATTTTTTAGATATAGCGAATTTAGTGACGTCACTTCATACGATTTTGACACAAAAATCAGCTAAACTTTAACAGATCGTACAAAGGCCGTATGTTCAGCAAATTGTAATTAAAAACTGCTGAAGATAGCAAATGACGAGGGCTACAAAATGGTCATCTCGGATTTGATAATTTTTGGGGTTTTTGACCCCTGAATTTAAAAAAAATCAAAGATATTGAGGGAAAAAAATGTTGGACAACCATATGCAAACAACTACCATACACAATTTCAAACTAATATAATCATTTTTGACAGCGATGGCATCTGAAGTGCTGGCAACATATGACGTCACATTAAAAATGTTTTTGTTTTGCTTTTATTGACAAGATACAATTTGAGACAAAACTGGTCCAATATCATACCTTTTTATTTAACATTTATCAATTTCAAATTTTGACATTTTGTGACCTTATTTTGAACTTAGCTTGACAGTTACTTCATGCACATGAAGTCTGGTGGTAAAATGAGTATCACTATCGAATTATACGCATCAAATGATCCATAAAACATAATATGTTGCAGGACTTTAGTAGATATTTTTAGTATAGTGACCTTTTGTGACCTGACCAAGAGAGATGCAAGAGTATCTTGAAGCCAATTCCATTTTGTCCCACCACCTGTTTGGGTTTAGGTCCGGCCGGTCCACGATGGAACAGTTGTTAATTGTATATGAACATGTTGCAGCCTGTGTTGATAGGNTTGACCCTATTAGTGCCTAGGGGGGGGGCTAAAACGACCCCCTTAAGGTTTGTTCACTCTAATGACGGCGCCCCTCTGACTAGTGACGGCGCCCCTCTGGCCAGTGACGTCGTCCCTTTGGCCAGTGACGTCGTCCCCTTGGCCAGTGACAGCGCCCACTTCGGCTAGTGACGGTGTCTATCTGACCAGTGATGGCACTCTTGCGCCCAGTGACGGCAGCCCTGTGACCATGCTTACATTTGTACCATACTTTACACCGGCATGCTTACTTCTGAGAGTGCCTTCAAAATAATAAATTACAATTTTTTAAAATAAATTTATATTTTTAGAAAATGTTTACTACTAATGAGTAAGCACAGGGAAATTTTCATTTTTTTGCAAGTTTGTGTTGTTATTAACTAACATTTGGCGTCCTTATAGGCCAATGACGGCAACAATGCAGCCTAATCGATAAAAAACTTAGATCCGCTCTTCATGTTTGAAGATACTGGCGCCCCAATTTCACCGGAAAAAAATGTGCCCCAGTTCCCGGAAAAATGCACCCCAGTTCCCCCCAAAATGCGCCCCTGTTCCCCGAAAAATGTGTCCCTTTTCCCTGCCACCCCCTTCGAAAAATCCAGGATTCGCCCCTGAGAAGGCGTATGTCCACCCAACTACCTGATGCTCCATCTGCAGCTATATATTATAAGGTTAGGTCCGGTTCGATTAAGTTGAAAAAAGTAAACTCCAGGCCGCTGTAAAATACTAGCTGGTCTGTTGAGTTACTATTCGACTTGTAGCGTGTTGACTTTGCCATGTTGACTTTTTACCTTTTCGACTTTTTTATTTTTTCTAACCATTTTTATTGATTTCCACGAAATTGACTTTTAAGCGTGTTTGACTTTTTGCCCATGCTTAGTTTTCCTTTTCGATTTATACGACTTTTTACTATTCGAAACTTTTAGCATGTTTTATTTTTGTCATGATTTAACTTTTTACTTTCGACTTTTTATCTTTTGACTTTAAGCGATTTCGACTTTAAACTTTTCCCCCTTGACTTTCCGTCCGTTTATTTTTTATCTTTTGACCTTTTTCTCTAGAATCGTGGAACTCGGCTGTCTCTCACAGGAGAGCGTGTCCATGACCTCGGAGCTGGTAGTCCATGACCTCGGAGACGGCCTCTAAATGTATAGATCCGACGTGTACTCCTCACAGATAAGCCGTTCGCTGAAAACCAACCGCCAACCAAACACAAGACTAACGTCAGCCGGATATGTGAACATCAGCTGCGTTGTGCGGCCAAGCCTGCTAAGTCTGCCGTGGACGCGAGGGCGGAACTATGCAGCAGTACTTGAGGAGCGATTACGATTACGATGCTCGTCAGTCGTTTGAGATTTGTGTAGAACAAAGGTCTTTGCATCGAAAATCTCTGGTTGTTTTGAGAATGAAGGCGCTTTAAAAGTGCTTAAGAAATATTAAGCGGCTTACTATATATAAGGGTTGATGTTGAATTTTAAGCATGACTTAACGTTTGTTGAGGTACGAGGATATGTCGAAGAGTCTTGACACAACAGACAGGCTTATAAACACATGGCAATCGTAGGTCCACCATGTTGTACAGGAGCCAACTGAATGGGCTTATTATTGCTTTAATAATGACAACGTGGTTTGCGACTTTCGAAATTATTTTAGCTTCGTTATTGGCCTCACATTTCACGCTCACATTGAAGAAGTCATGTCATTAGTCAATTGTTTAACAAAAATAATATGGACGGCATGTGACCTTAGTTGTCGGCCCGCCCTTAAACACCAATCATCATCATAACAAAAATAATATTTCTTATATTTTAAATAAATGGTTGATTACCCTTTTGTAAAAGGAAATATTCCCCATTTTTTACAAAAATAATTTGTCTTGAAATCGACAGACGAGACTAAAATATATTGCAAATTAATCACATTTTGCATTTAACAATTTCTACCGAGAGATAATTCAAGTCAAGGTTGATAACCGACAAGCGATCCAGGCTTATAGCGATCAGAACTTGCAAGTACTTGCCACTTGGTAACAAATATATAATTTCCGGCTTGTCTCGTTTCTGTTTTTTTGACAAAATGGTATGGCAAATACCTATATGTTTTGCACTCTGTCTATTGTTATTACGTGCCATAATATTATTAACAAGCTTATTATTAATTGATTTTCCGATTTAATTGTCAATGTTTAACCCTCGCACCGACGGGGGTCTGAGCCAACTTCGAACCGACGGGGGGGGGCGGATAACCGCCCCCCAAGAGGATTCTCCAAAACTACGCACAACGAGCGAGTGAAGACGGAAAATCGGCGATGACGGTAGCCCGTGCGAACTGAGGAAGTCTACAAGCGAAAAGTACTTAGGGCTAGTTTATTCAGTCATATTAACTGTTGACGGTCACCAGAGAAGTAAGAAAAAGGTCAATTTTCACCAAATATTTGAGTAAATTCGAAAACAACTGTTCCAACATAATCCGGGCTAGCTCAGTAACTACACCAAGCCTAGGTAGTCAATCCCGAAAAAGCACCTGATTGCCTTGAAACACTCTATTCGCCACAAATGTCCTCATATTTGAGACGGTTCAATAGTAAAGGCTAACCAGAGGTCAGCGAAGGTCAAAATCTTAATTTTACTTTGAAAACAGTTTTTGTTAATAACTCATTTAAGTGTTTAAAGGTAGAGCCAGTCATTTCTTTGAGACCACCATGTTTCTCACATCACGGCGCATCGAACCATAATCTTTTTATCTACGCAGGTCAAATCAAATAAATAATTACCTGACTGACCTGAGCCATGTCAAGTCAAGTCAAACTTATTTTCATGTCTATCGATGGAGGTTGACAAGCAGAAATCAGAAATGGTGAAAACCCACCGTACTCTGATTCTTACGTTTAGAACATGGAGTTTATTTGTACAAAATACCATATGCCGTTTTTGGCCACATTGATTTGACCTTAACGAGGTCACGGAAGAAAAATACAAACTTGCATTCTTTATTTTTGCTTCAGAATAGTTGATTTAGGATGAAAACTGAACAACATTTAGCCACGGTTTGTTCGATTGGTGCGCATTTCACATTTTCTCATAGGACCTGATGAATGGATGTCTCAAAAACCCATTTTTACTGTATTGAACCCTCTATAGGTTCACCGATATATAAAAAAATCCAAAGATATTACGAAACTGTTTGTTACCGATTATTCGAAGGCCTTATTTACACGAGTCTTTGTTTGAGTTCGAACTGTTGGTTCACCCACTGTGGCTTCGGACAAGAGTTCAAACTTACAAAAACGAGAACTTTGAGGTCAGTCATTTAATGTGACCTGACAACGTGACCTTGAAGTTTGGAAGTCAAATTTTTTTAGAAAGCCTGAGTGTCGGAATTGATGCCACCGAACAGACCATTCAAAATTGGCGGCGCTACCGCCGCCGCCCGTTTTTCCGTTAGTCCGGAAAAACCTGTGGGGGGGGGCGGATATCCGCCCCCCGTCGGTGCGAGGGTTAATTGTTAGGCAAATTATAATTAGTTTTATCATTTACGACCTCTTCCTCGAAATTAAAATATAATAGTACCAAAAAAACGTTATATTTAAATTAATATAACGTTTTTTGGTACTTCTATATTTTAATTTCGAGGAAGAGGTCATAAATGATAAAACTAATTATAATTTGCCTATACATGTTCCTCGCACAAGCACTAATCCCCAATATGTTTAATTGTCCGTGCGAATTTTGTTTTGGGATTTTGTTTTGCAATTATGATGGTAAACCATACGTGTCTTCAGGGGCGGAACTTTATATTGCGCCGGGGGAAGTGCCCCGGCCCCCCCTGTGCTGAGTCGGGCACCCCCAATAGTGCTCTGCAGCCCCCCCCCAGTTCTCGATCAGTATTTTCGACTTTTTTTGCGTTTCTTCACATATGCTTGTTCCACATTAATATGGATCTGCCGCATTTTTTGCCTCGCTCGAAATATTATCATATGGCCCAAGCCTAACTTGTTAGCAGATGATTGTTGTCTGCTATTTTGAATGAAAAGGTCATTCATTCATCTCTCTTACCTGTTATCCCAAGTTTGTAGATTGCGAGGTACAGAATCTCCGGCTTTGAAACTGCGAAGGTGACGTCATTAGGTACATACAAATAGAAAACTTTGGATCCTAGTCGCTAACTTTAGGAAACTCTTCCAATTGGCTGAGATCTTTAGCAGAAACGCCCAAGGGCGGATCCAGGGGTGGGGGGGGCAAAGGAGGCCATGGCCCCCCAAACCACCCAATAATGCGGCCGCAAATTTGACACCATTTTCCTGAGTTTGCGTAAAACTAAGCAACTTTTACTAGAGAAAGTTGTGTTCCTTAAATCAGTATTGATACATAAGCAAGCGAAATCGATGAGTTTTCAGAATTAGCGATAATTTTGGAGTTCCCCCCCCCAAACTGTCAAAAATAACACTTTCTGGACCACCAGTGAAACGCCTTCCATTGGCTCAGAGCTTGACATATTAAGACTAAAAAACAGTTACGGAGATTGAAGTCACACCTTCCCTCTTTATAACGTCAAACTCCTTCACCGGCTAGGCATTGTATTTCTCTGGACATTAAATATGCTTGGACGGATCTCTTCAAATAGCACTGGAGCTTTTTGCTCCGAAAACTATTCGACGATCTGGGTAAATCTTTACCAATTCGATCTGGCGTGGGCCAACACCAGTATCTTTCTGAGTTTATTCATTTTTGTGTAATCTTAGTTGGACAAATAGACCAAAAACCACAAAAGACAGTTTTTTGAGGTTTTGGGCAAATTTTGGCAATTTATGATTGGAGCCAAAACGGATAAAATTTAGAACAACATTCCTTTTGGACCCCACGCAATTCGGATATGCGGTGAAGAAATTACTAGATCGGTTCCATAGTTTCGGAAGCATGGCTGCGTCTTTGAACGCAATTAACCTGTCAGAAAAATACGAATGCCCACCCGGCACCGAACTAGAACGTGGTGATTCTGCGCATGACGCGAAGAAAATGAACGGACAGAGGAAAGCTCGATAGTTTTTTTTTCGTCTCTTAAATTGCGTAAGAACAGCATCAGGGGCTGCGGAACTTCCGAAAGGTGCTGGGGGGGGGGCAGAGGCAATCTGGAATCACATTCTTTCCATGTGCACACGCCAAAGGCATAATGTTAAAATTCTGAAAAACAAAAAAATGTTGGCGGGCGGCTGCCCCCCTGCCCCCGGTTCCAGCGTTCCTTAAAACCACTGCGGATCCAGAATCGGCATGGGGTTGAGACTAAAATTTAAAAAAAAGTGTTCATTTCAAATTCCCGAAAAAAACTTATCGGATTGGCTCCGTGTACCTTACCTTGAGAACCGGTTTAAGACAAATATGCCTATGTAAAAGTATATATTTCCCTCTACAGTGGAAAATTACGTCCAGTAAATTTGCTCGAATTCAGGCAATATGGGAGGGCTAACGCCCCTGCCCCCCCCCCCTAGTATCCGTTCTTTAGTGCTTGAAACAGCTACGTTTTTCATTATTGTGCGGATTTATTACACATGTGTCGGATTCAGGGTTTAGTCAAGGGCCGCCAACGGCTAGCCAAAATAGTGTGGCCACCTCTGGCTCTTAGCGGTCCCATCAGGCTGTTGGGGAGCCCCTCAGACTTTGGTGAGCCCTCGGACTTGTGAGCCCCTCAGGCTTTGGTTGAGCCCTTCGGCATTGGTGAAGCCCCTCGGGCTTTGGTGGGTCCCTCATTCTTTAAAGGCTCCTATGGGGGCTCCTCCAAGGATCTGGATCTACCAAAATAAATGTGATTAATGTTATCTACACGCGCACTGACCGGGGTGGATATCGGCATATCCAACCCTTCCATTTTTTTCTATGAAGAGCGAAAAGTAGCGCGTCATTTTTTGCACAGCGTTAACTCTATTGATTTCATTCCAAAAGTGAATTTCTTGACCGTGGGGCCTTTATTAGGTCAGGTTACATAGGTCGCTGATTCAAGTGTATACCCATCATACATGAGGCTTTCGTTCTCTCACGGGAGCAAGCAGGGCAGGTTGCCACCCAATCCTCTGGCTGGGGACCCCCTGTGATCGATGCAGATCAGGAATTAATTTTAAAGGTTTATGCTTAGGTAGTTAACTGACCAGACCATACTCCCCGCCCTCCCAAAAGAAACAATCTCTGACTATGCCGATGTAAAATCTAAAAAAATATCCCACTTTCCTAAAAATGTTTTAGTTTGTGCCTGAGACTAGTGTTTAAATAGATCGGTTTCATAATCAGGATTTCATCAAATTTAAAAATCACTGGCGGATCCAGGAACCGTGGGACATTCAGGTGTGCTAAATTTAAAAGTTTCATCAAACTTCGAAAAACTCATCGGATTTGGCTTCCTTGTAGCTTACTGAACGGTTCCAAACACAAATATGGGCTTGGTTAAAAGTTTATTAGAGTCAATATCTTACAGTGAGAAATATGCGAATTTCGGCCAATTTCAGGCAAGTATGGGGGGGGCTCAAACCCTGTGCCCCCCCTACTGGATCGCAGTGATTATAAGTGGACACATGCTCGGGTGTTCGCAGTCCTATTTCGGTGTCCGATAAACTAAGGTCAGGCAATTGTCGTGACCATTCATTAAGGTTCATGGGAATTAAATGAATTTATTGACACTTAAGACAATATCGATAATTGTACTCAATTTCACCAGCTACACCGTTTCATTATTGTGAAATGCGAAACTTTTATATTTTTCATGTACACTAAACAGTTGTTTTACTGGACGGATGCACTTTTTACAATAGGTATTTTGCATTTCGTGAATAATTATTCATCATTGTGCTGTGGCTTTGTCAGTTCCTGGCCATCCACGTCCAGGAGCGTCACATCCTGCTCTAATTCGGGCGTCAACCCACGAGTCCCAGGAGCCGTTCGTTCCCAGACTCCCAGTGCCGTAGAGCACAATTGTTACAGGCATTGCCAATTCGTCTTACCAGTAAATTATCCTGATGTTTTTGTGCAAAGCAGTTGTGCCGTTCGCCCGAACTTTCATGCGTTGGGAGAGTTCGTCGCACAGTAACGGTCTATCGCTTGGTGTCGCCGTGCGCGTTTATTCAGTGACGGTGACAACTCGGTGTGTGCCGCCGATCACGCTGATCATGCGCTAAATGGGGCACCCTGGTTTCAATTAATGTCAAGACTTAAAAGGAATTTGGGGCTGTGAGCGGAATTTGGCTCGAGGCGTGCCAACGCGAACACCGATAACTTATTAAATTTTCGAGCTTGTACGTTGTTGTGTTCTTGAATCGAGGTTTCAAATTGAGTGCAATTAAGTAATGCAGCATGCAAACTGATCGGAAAATCCCAAAGCCATTAAAATAATGTTTTGCAAGTTACGTCGTGTTTATTGTTAAATGGTGTCTGATATAGATGTTGCGTATGCACAGCTTATAAATTCGACGAGCCAACGACGTGATGTATGCGTTGGCTCCTGAACTCCTAGACTCGGCTGAAGGCAACCATTAGCCGTTTTCACGATTGTATATATTTCTTTACCCCGGTAGTACGGTAGTTACCCAGGTAATATTTCGCGCGTTTTGGGTTAATTCAGTCTAGGAACACGGACTTTTCCCAGATATTTTTGTATCATATTGAAAAACTTTATGAATTAATTACATCTGCTCTAACAATCGCGAAATTTCCCATTAGTTTTCTTTGTTTAATCTAAATCATCAACACATATTACTGGGTACTACGAGTACTTCCGGCCCGTAGTACCCCGTAATAACTGATTCATGAATTTGATATACAATGAAACTTAATGGAAAATCGAAATTGTAAGAGCAGATAATTTGTTATATTGAATTTCATAAAGATCTTCATATTGATGGCTACCTCCAATTGTTAATTAGAGATATGCGATATGCGGCTAACAACATTATTATCACAATTCATGCTCCTGAAAATGCTCCATAGCGTATTGTTTGAAGTGGCTAAACCATTGGAGACCATAAACTTATCATTTTCCATATCGTTACTAATTTGTAAACAAAAAGTTTATATTTGCATGTTGAAATACATACATACATACAACACACACACACAAACACACAACACACACCACTACACACACACACACACACACACACACACACACACACACACACCACACACACACAACCACCTTAATATATATATAATTTTCCATAGTAACGCAAATTTGGCCGTTGGGCCCCCCCTGTTGATTTCATAAAGTTCCACCACTGAGTGTTGTATACGTCCAGATACAAAGTTATACAAAGCTTGTATTGCTGACAGTTCATGAAACAATTACAAAACCAGTACAACTAGGCCGCCATAGGGGGTCAAGTTAAACTGCTAATTTGGTTTCCTTGTATATTCAATGTCTGTCAAATGTATAGGATTGACGGTCATATTATCGAACAAGCAGGATTCAAAATATATTTTCCACTCCATAATCCATTGCGTAAGAAAAGCACGCAGTTTAATGAGATCCAAAAGTACTTGCAAGCAGCTTGCAAGTACCAATTATTGAAAGTGTGGAGCGCTTATCAACTTTAAACCTAAAATATGTTTTGGTAGGAATATTTTAAAGCAAAATGTGATGTGAATTTACCATATATTTTTGTATCGTCTATAGATTTCAAGTAATAACTCAATTTTTGTGGAAAAAGGTGATTCTGATTATTTCCCCTTCAAGTTTGCATATTGAATTTCCGGTTAAGTACATATTCAGCGACGTGTATTGTGCTTCTTTCTATAGTGATGAAAAAGGATATCGACAGACTCAATGCGCATTGCGATTATCTGCAACTCACTGTTCTCGGTTCAGCTCAAGCTTGTAAGGATGCCCGGCCTGGCGGGACGGCTCGTTGCCCGGCCTCTAACTGTTGCCCCCCCCCCTGTATCCGCCCTTTGGCGTTTCTGCTAAAGATCTCAAGCCAAGTGGAAGGAGTTTCTAAGTTAGCGACTAGCGAGTCCAAGTTTCTATTTGTATGTACTATGACGTTCACGCTTCGCTTAGTTCCAAGCCCGGGGAGATTTGTACCTGCATCTAACAAATGATAATAAGGAAATTAATGATTGTATAAGCAATAATTCCTCACTGTATACGTAACGAGAGACGACACCTGCGAGGCGCGGTACCTTAAACAGCCACGACAGGGGATGGGCGTCGCGAGCACTTGCAAGACGAGTCGTTTTTTTGTGAATTTGTATGGTGTAAACGTAACTTATATGATAGATATATATAAATACTATAAAATAAGTATATAAATGTATATAAAAATAGATAATATATAAACTAAAATAGGATTTCAGCTCTAACAATAACGTTGTGACTAACACGAATTTTGAATAAGTGACATACATATACCTACATACCAAATGTGTATTAAATTTCACTCAACATGTGAACATCGCGTAGCACTCACTCTCCAAGTACCTGTGGTCGTCTGAAGCCGGGTTTGCCAGCCTGTACAGTGTACATCGCTCGTGGCAACACTGCCAGAGCCTCGCCACTAAAAATATGCCACCGTCTTGCTGGGCGATTCCAAGAGGCGCACCGGGAACTATCCCTCCGCACCACTGGCCATGATAGTTTTTTATTTGGTCTCTCTCGAGAGACTGATCACAGAACTTAAGCTGTGCTTCATGTGACAATGATACAGGGCCTATATTAAGGAAAAACTACTGGTGGGGGGGGGGCAAGATAAGATCCAAACCTATCACAAAATGGCAGAATGACGTAAGCATGACTGATGGCAAATGCCACATAACCGTTTTTCCTAATAACTCACGCCATACCATAGATGTAAACATTTCATTTTGTATTGCTACAACGTACTTTTTTCTGTTCTTGCACCTTTTCATACTCAAATCCGATTTCAATGTCCAAGGCCATGTTATTTATACCGCAATACTCTTTCAATGTCTTAGTTTGGTTGAATAGCGACTAGGCTTCAATAATAAACGGTGGATCCAGTGAACCAATCGAGCCACTAGCCAGAGCCCCAAGATGACTTGAAGGGACCGAAAATGGGCCTTTCCTGATTAAAAGCAACATTTTTCACAAAACCCACGTTTATACTTCAAAATGACACGAAATAAAATGTTATTATTGTTCAACTTTCCTCGTGTGTGTGGTAGTTTGATCTAACTGTGGTGCAAGCTGAGTGTGAGCACGTTGGGCACTGGCGTATCAATGACCGTGTTTTTTTCTTTTTTTGTTGTTGGGGGGGGGGGCAAATCTAACGGCGTATTGACCCCAAAAATCTTAATAGTCCAAATGGTTTGAAACCAGCAGGACTGAGGCAGAATTACTTTTCCGCGCATAAATGGTCCCTGTGGATCTGGAGGAGCCTGGTGGAAGATGACTTGGGGAGATGGTCCTGGTCTGGTCCCCACTATTAGCTCTTCGGTCCTGCAAGTTGGGCGCCGCTGGACAAGGGCGGATCCAGGGGGGGCCAAAGGGGCCATGGCCCCCCCAAACCACCCAAAATCGGCGCAAATTTGACACATTTCCTGAGTTTGTCGTAACACTAAGCACTTTTACTAGAGAAAGTTTTGTTTTTAAATCAGTTATTGAATACATAAGCAAGCGAAATCACGATGAGTTTCAGAATTATGCGATAATTTTTTGGATTGCCCCCAAACTGTCAAAATCACACTTTCTGGATCCGCCAATGCCGCTGGAGCAGCCTGCAGCTTTCGGGTGCCGATGTCCGCGTCATTGGTTTCGCGTTGCCTTTTGCGGAGCTCGGCGGGCTAGCTAGCTTTACATGTAGCCTGCTTGAGAATTAATATTGTATATGAAAAGAGTGGGCCCTGGGGCTGGGAATTGCCGTCAAGGAGAGCCTCTGCCAGACACTTGATGGAATTCAATTATACATTTTCCTAATCTGTATAAGCAATTACGAAACTTGTGTCATGCTGGGAAGCGGCGCGCCTTTTTGTGTTTTTTTACTGAGGATAGCAGGATTTTGGCTGCTGCAAAGGCTATTTTTACGGAAATTTATATTTCCAATGGGATGATCATTAACATGGCAATTATGTATTTTTTAATAAAAAAAGGCGAAACAAAAAGGAACGCAGTTCCTTTTTGTTTCGCCTTTTTATATTAAAAAATACATAATTGCATGTTAATGATCATCCCATTGTACTTATTCACATTCATCATGGCACAAATAACCATCAAACACATTAAAAATTTATATTTCAATATTTTTTAATTTTCCCAGTTTTCTCCTAAGATTATTGTGTTTCACGCTCAGTGCAGGAAACGCACGGGGGCGGAGGCCCCCTTAAGCCGCGACGGGTGTCAACACCTGAGATAGGCCCATTCTGAGCTTAAGACGGGCCCATTCAATGCCTACCATAGGCCCTTTCCAGACATGAGCTAGGCTCTTTCTGAGATGTCCATGATTTTGCATTCGCATTCGCATCCGCATTCAAATACGTATTCGGTGACCCCTCAGATATCGCTCAAAATGATACCACAGGTTCTCCATGACGTCTAGCTCAATATCGCAATATTAACGCAGACACTCAGCCGTTTAGAGTTAGAGGCGAAATCGTTTTTTTTAAGGGTACCACCGGCGACCCCTCCATTTCGCTTGAAACACACCATACTACTGTTCGTGCGTTTCGTCGTTTCGTATCCGGAGACCAGCCGTCGTTAAACAGGCGTTAAGAGAAGAGTTTCTATTAGAGGCTAAAGATGATAGCGAGATAACGATGTCGATCGTCGCTGGGTCCCCGTCGCCGGTGCGACGGAGGTCGAATGGTCGTCTCGCTCGCGCCTCTATCCGTTTTTGACTGCCTCCCTCCCCGAGCACTGTCATGCTCCTCGTGCCGCTGACACGCCGGCGGAGAAACATGGTGGCCTGAATACGGCCGGGGGAGGGAGAGGAAGCGCTGCGCTCGGAGGACCGGCGTCCTCCCTCGTGGCTCCGAAGCCACGACGGTGTGTCCGAACAGATGCGACCCAGATAGCCGCCCGGCCGGGAGGAGCAGGCAACGTGAATGCAGTATAGCTCCGCTCTCCAACATAGCCGGCCGATTTTCCTAGTACGTACGCGGAAAATCTTGTAACAGGTGAGCGGACTATTACATGGCAAACCACCTACAAACGTCACACAAACTACAATCACAAACAAACCCCAAACGTCGTATCATGTTTCGCCGCTGCTCTAACTAGTACCTAGGTACCCTCTAATAACTACCACATGGTGAACACAGTATCAGTTACGGCCGCAACACACAGCGCAGGACGCCGACACACGTCACACTCGAGTCGGCACAGCCGGGCGACAGGCCGTTTATATGGCCAGTGGCGGTCGTCACTTCAGCGACTCAGACCCGGCTGTCCGCACCGGGGAACACGCGAGTCAATCGTCAAATCGGCGAGTGTCCGCGAGGCACATTGTCGTATGTACCGAGTAACAGCGCCCTCCCGGCCGCGGCCCACAAATCTTCCGTCACTGCAACTGTCTCGTACGGAAACAGCGCCCTCCCGGGCCGCGGGTCACAACAATCCTTTCGTCACTGCGACCTCGTCCTCGTACGTGCAACAGCGCCCTCCCGCCCGCGGTTCACACAATCCTTTCCGTCACTGCCTGTCACTGAAGTGCTGTCTTGACGCGAAACGGCGGGTGGCAAAACACGCGTTTCCCACCGTGGATGAGAGTGGTTGTCTCCTCCCACATATCACATTTGACAGCGCACGGGCCAGCTGGCGCTGAATGATGGCGTGCCAGGCAGTTAAAACACATGCCATTGTCAGCGGCGGAACGCAGCTCGCCTCGTCCGCGCTCTGAGCCATGCATGTCCGCGCCAGCACTGGATGTCGTGCTCTTCTCCGCACACGAAGCACGCGTCGCGACCCGCAGCTGACGGGTTTATGGCCCCGGCGTCTGATGGCTTTACGGCCGTATAGCGAGCCGTGGGAGCCGACGCGGTGGTAAACACGCGCCTTTGCGGCGGCCTGCCTGCGGGAGGGTTAACCTCGACCTTGGGCGCGTGCCGGTAGCCTGTCTGGCTCACCGCGACCCGACCGCGGCGACTGCCCACGTAGCCAGACGTCGAGTCCACAAGACGTGGGGGAGCGAATGCTGTGTTGCACGACGTGCTTCACCCACTCCAAGCCAGGCTGGCAGGGAGCTTCCCGGCCACCGCCGTCACGTTGCTGGCAGCGGCGAGGTCCGGCTCGTAATGCATACACTGCAGAACCCGTACCGCGGTGCGCAGATCCCGAGAGAGCTCAGTGAGCGCTTGGAGATCTCGTCCCTCATGGTCGGACGTCAGAACCTTCTCATGTTGGCTTCGTATGATGCGAAGCTGGGTCGCCAAACTCCTCTTCCAGCTCGCGCAGCGCGGTGTCGTACAGACTAGCGTCACTCATCATACCTCGCACTGATTCCCTGGCCGGCCCGGTCAGGTGAGACTGGAGGTATGTGAGCCGCTCGATGTCTGTTATGTCTTGTCTGTCGTGAACCAACGCTCTGAAGAGCGCGATCCATCGCGGCCACTCGAGCGCCGACCCACTGAACTGTTCATTGTATGCTGGGCAGATGAGGAGCGGCCGGCGGGACGGTGTGGCGAGCGGTACGGTTTGCCGGCTTGCCAGTTGCAGGGCGAGAGCGTTGGGTTAGCTGCGTTGCATCCATCGGACGCGGCTTGCGGCTGCAGCTGGCCCAGCCAGCTTCTGGGGTGCGAACAGTAGCATTCGTCTGCTTGTGGCAGCTCGCTGCAGCTGCCCGACCTCCGTGGCTCGATCGGAGCTCGATCGGAGCTCGAACGGAGCCTCGTCGTGGTGGCGCTTCGCACCTGCTGGCCAGGATCCTGGCTTCCTCCTCTCTAGCTCCTGTTTCCAGCATGGCGACGTCCAGCTTGATGACGATCCGCCTCATCCTAAGGCTCTTGAGCTTCGAGAAGCCGCCTGACTGAGCCAGCTCGGCCTGTGCCGTCCGCCTGTTGCCGATCCAGCTCCGCCTGCGTCTCCGCCTTGCCGGCCGCGGAACGTCTCCGCCTGCCGCCGGGACAGCTCCGTCTTGCTGCTGCCGCTGCGCTGACCCCTGCTCAGTTGGAGCTGGGCTCAGTGCAGCTCGGCGGCGAGCATCGCTGAGCGAGACACTGTGCTTGCCTCCTGCCTCACTCGTGTGTGACAGCTCGTCCTCGCACTCGGCTGCGATTCTGCGTCCACCACTCTGTGATTAACGTCCGACATAGTTCACGCTTCACTGCACGCTCTCCACAAATGTCACTGTAAATCCAGTTCACTAGTTCACCACATCCGGTTCGGTAGACCAAAATGTTCGTGCGTTTTCGTCGTTCGTTTCCGTAGACCAGCCGTCGTTAAACAGGCGTGAAGTGGAAGAGTTTCTATTAGCTAAGGGATGATAGGGATATACAGATGTCGGTCGTCGCGTAGGGTCCCGTGCCGTTCGACGGGGGTCGAATTGGTCGTCCGCTCGCGCCTCTTATCCGTGACTGACTTCCTCCCCGAGCCTGTCATCCTCCTCGCCGATGACCACGCCGGCGGAGAACACATGTGGCCTGCATACGGCCAGGGGAGGGAGAGGACTGCGCTCTCGCTCCGAGGACACCGGGGTCCTCCCTCGTGGCTCACAGCCCACGTCGGCGTGGTGGACATATGCGACCAGATAGTCGCGCCGGGCCGGAGGAGCACCTGCAAAAACGTTCTGAATGGGGGCCTGTCCCAGGGTCCGCCTTCCTCCAAAACCAAAAACCATAGTTTCTTCAAGAATTTTTGTTGACTATACAGGGCTTATAATTGCGGAGGACTCATATGATTTAGATGGAGATTCGGTTGCGGACCACTTGAAAACGGAGGGTTTGCGGGCAACAATCTCAACTAAAAATAATGGGCCTATAAGGCTTATAAAACTCAAAAAAAATTCAAAAACAAGGACGGGGCAAAAAAAAAACAATTTCTCAGCGTGAAAATACGACCCACATAACCCTCAAAACTTATTTTCATCGAACTATGAGAAGAAGAGTGTTATGTTTTGGCTTATCTGACAATACCTGCACAGGGCGATCTCAAGTCACGTGACTTTGAAGTCAAGGAGTGGCCTAACAAGCGGCAATGAGCTGTTACAGGTATCATGCTATGTATCATCGAATGCAGATTGACGAGGTAAACATAATGCTGTTCAGTTTAAGCTCTCTAGCACACGTATATATATATATATATATATATATATATATATATACGTGAAAAGTTATTACCAAAAACCTTTTTTCCAAATATAAAAATATAAATAAAACATTTAGAGAAATAACCTATCTTTTTTCAACATGGAAGACGTATACACTGAAGTCAATTCGGGCAATAAAAAAACATCAGAATTTAAATGGAAAATAATAAAGGTGATTTACTTCAAATCGCGTTTTGAAATTTCGATTTTTTAATTTGCAAAAAATATTGCACATTAATCTATGGCTTATGAGGACGATTATGATATGTATGCTTATATGACTCTCATAGTTAAGATGGGAGATATCGCTCGCTGAAAATCAAAGGTAAGAGCAAAATTGAATAATGCCTGAGGCTATGACTAGAAAACAATTTGGTGGACGAGGCTGAAAATGTCACAGCTTAAATATACAGCTCAAATAATCCCTTAGATACAGTTTTATCGAAATATGAGGTAAGTGTGTTGTTATTTCGAGATTGTTTGGGTCGATCTGACATGGAATGACCGCAGATGGTTCCGGGGTGGAGTGCGGACAGCGACACAGCAAACATAGCACTGCGGGCTGCGGCGGATTGTAGGTGTGCAGAAGTGCAGAGGAATGAAGGGCACAGCACTCAAACTGCGCACTGCGCAGTGGTGCATCGACATGCTGACATGACATTATATAATACCACACGGGCTGAAATAAAGTTATATAATACCACACGGGGGACCAAGGTCGTTGGAGTTTCCGCCCGAGACCGAAGGTCGATGATGGAAAATGGAAAACCCTACAACGACCGAGATTCTAAAGAAATTATATTGGCCTAAGCGTGGTATTTTTTTTACCATATGTCCACCTCCGTTTTGGAAACTGCGTAAAAAGCTTGGTAAAATGTAAATGCCCAGCGGGCCATAAGCTTTGAACATTTTTTTTATCTCTCTCTCTCTCTCTCTCTCTCTCTCTCTCTNAATATCCACCTGACAAATAATCAACCGTCAGTCGTCACTGTTCTAACAAAACAACATAGGAAATCTGAGATGCTGCATTGTCCATCAGTTTTCAAGTTTGATCCAAAACCCAGTTAGATATGGGATACAGGTCCTAGCAATCGGATCCCAAGGTACTTTCTGGTGCATACTTGCTTACAAGCTTAGGTAATCGTCGTATTATAGTGATACTGAGTTTTCGAAAATAGCCTCGTCAGTTTCCTTTCTTTACATGCCATTTACACAACTATCTGTCGTTTTTTTTCAGGTCCTCCTGCTCTGTGTTATGGCTTGCAAGTGGACCTGACCAAGCACCGTCGGGCACCGCTATCCTCACGCAGGAGCACAAGATGACATCTCTCGCAACTCGCTCCTGCTTCAGTCGATATTCACTCTCACTGAACTGGTACAGCAGAGGAATGATTAGAGGCTTGGCTAATGACGTCAGCTTCTAAGGTAGGTCCCGGTGCATGTTTCCTATCGCATCGATCAGCGGCCTCCGCTCCGTTACAGCGCCCCTGCGCCAGCGGTGGGCCAGTTTATCGGCCGGCCAGCTCTGTAGTGTGTGAGCTACCCTGTCGGGATTCCTGGGGACAGGCTACCTTTCGCAGGCTGTTCGGGCAATCCGGAGTAAGTTTTGTGTTGAGCGCAATCTATAAATGATGTATTTGTCAACAATGACAAAAGCCAACAGAATGCTCGGGCTGCTCATAAGGAGCATGCAGATGTCAGTGTGACAATGCCTAGTCAGGTTCGAGCACAAAGCGGTGATGTGTGCGTTCAACGCGCACTTCAGATTCTTACTGGAGTGCGCCAGCGTAATCTGGTGCGGAGCCGCTGCTTCTCACCTTGCTCGGATGGAGCGACTTCAACTCCGGTTCTTCATGTGGCTGGCGGCTAGAGCCCAATCTCCCTGCCCTCCCATGGACTACGCCAGTCTTCTCCAGCACTTCAATACTATGTCCATCCAGGTTCGATTGGTTCAAACAGCTGACATATACTCGATTTGTTCAAACTGGCATCATGTTCATGTACAACATGCTCCATCACCGCATCGACTGCAACCACCTCGTCTCGCTATTCGGTCTGAACGTCCCGGGTAGACTGTCGCGACACACTGGCATGTTCAGTGGTCCATTCTGGCATGTTCAGTGGTTCAGTGGTCCATGAACCGTGCGGCAGGGTCAACACTGTCAATAATTGTATCCAAGCTCGCATTGCGCGAAACTGTAGCATTTGTCTTCAGCACAACCCATTTGTTCGTGCGTTTCGTCGTTCGTATCCGGGAGACCAGCCGTCGTTAAACAGGCGTTGAAGGGAAGAGTTTCTATAAGGCTAAAGATGAAAGAAGATAAACAGATGTCGGTCGTCGCGTGGTCCCCGTTGCCGTTGCGACGGGGGGTCGAATGGTCCGTCTCGCTCGCGTCTCTATCCGTGACTGACTTCCTCTCCCGAGCCTGTCATCCTCTTCGTGCCGCTGACCACTCCGGCGGAGAACAGATGTGGCCTGAATACGGCCAGGGGAGGGAGAGGACTGCGCTCTCGCTCCGAGGACACCGGGGTCCTCCCTCGTGGCTCCACAGCCACGTCGGCGTGGTCGGACATATGCGACCCAGATAGCCGCGCCGGCCGGGAGGAGCAGGCAACGTGAATGCGGTATAGTTCGCTCTCCAACATAGCCGGCCCGATTTTCCAAGTACATACGCGGAAAATCTAATAACAAGGTGAGCGGACTATCACATGGCAAAACACTACAAACATCAACACAAAACAAACTACAAACCCAAACAAACCACAAACGTCGTATCCTGTTCCCGCCGCAGCTCTAACTAGTACCTAGGTACCATATAATAACTACCACATGGTGAACACAGTATCATTTACGGCCGCAACACACAGCGCAGGACAGCGTCACACGTCACTCAGTGTCGACGTCACACTCGAGTCGGCACAGCGGGCGACTGGCCGTTTATATGGCCAGTGTGTCCGCGAGGCACATTGTCGGATCCTTCCCGACACTGCGACTCGTCCTCGTACCGTGCAACAGCGCCCTACTGGGCCGCGGTCACACAATCCCTTCCGTCACTGTCTGTCACTGCGACACATTCTTGTACCGTGTAACGGCGCCCTCCCGGGCCGCAGCCACAACGATCCTTCCCGTGCTACGACTCGTCCTCGTACCGTGCAACAGCGCCCTCCCGGGCCGCGGGCACAGGATCTCTCCCGTCACTGTATGTTGCGAAACGGCGTGGAAACACGCGTTTCCCACCGTGGATGAGAGTGTGATGTCTTCTCCCACATACGTCACATTTCGCAGCGCACGGGCAGCTGGCGCTGACATGATGGCGTGCCAGGCAGTTAAAGCACATGCCATTGTCAGCGGCGAACGCAGCTCGCTCGTCCGCGCTCAGAGCCGTGAATGTCGCACAGTAACTGGATGTCGTGCTTCTTCTCCGTGCAACAGAAGCACGCGTCGCGACCTCGAGCTGGGTTTATGGCCCCGGCGTCTGATGGCTTACGGCCGTATTGACGAAGCCGTGGCGGCGACGCGGTGGTAAACACGCGCCTTGCGGCGGGCTGCCTGCGGAGGGTTAACCTCGACCTGGCCGCGTTGCCGGTAGTCTGTCTGACTTCACCGCGACCCCGACCGGGGCGACCGTGCCGACGTAAAGCCAGACGTCGAGGTCCACAAAGGGTGGGGCGAGCGATGCTGTTGTTGCACGACGTGCTTCACCCCACTTCCAAGCAGGCTGTCAGGGGAAGCTTCCCGGCACCGCGCGTCACGTTGCCTGGCAGCGGGCGAGGTCCGGCTTCGTAATGCAGACAACTGCAGAACCCGTACTGGCGGTGCGCAGATCCGAGAGAGCTCAGTGAGGCTTGGAGATCTCCGTCCCTCACTGGTCGTGACGTCAGAAGCCTTCTCATGTTCGCTTTGATGATGCGAGCTGGGTCGCCAAACTCCTCTTCCAGCTTGCGCAGCGCGGTGTCGTACAGACTAGCGTTACTCATCATACCTCGCACTGATTCCCTGGCCGGCCCGGTCAGGTGAGACTGGAGGTATGTGAGTCGCTCGATGTCTGTTATGTCTTGTTTGTCGTGAACCAACGCTCTGAAGAGCGCGATCCATCGCGGCCACTCGAGCGCCGACCCACTGAACTGCTCCAGTGTAATGCTGTGCAGATGAGGAGCGGCCGGCGGACGGATGGTGGCGAGCGGGTACGGTTGCCGGCTTGCAGTTGCAGGCGAGAGCGCGGCGTTATCTGGCGTTGCATCCATCGGACGCGGCTGCGGCTGCAGCTGGCCCAGCCAGCTTCTGGTGAGAACAGCAGCATCGTCTGGCTGTGGCAGCTCGTGTAGCTGCCAACGTGGCTTCGATCGGAGCTCGATCGGAGCTCGAAACGGAGCCCGTCGGGTGGCGCGTCGCCACCTGCGGGAAGAATCCCGGCTTCCTCTTGTTCTAGCTCCTGTTCCAGCATGACGACGTCCAGCTGATGACGATCCGCCTCATCCTTAAGCTCTTGAGCTTCGAAAGTCGCCTGCAACTGAGCCAGCTCCGCCTGTGCGTCCGCCTGTTGCCGAGCCAGCTCCGCCTGCGTCTCCGCCTGCCGCCGAGTCGTCTCCGCCTGCCACCGGGCCAGCTCCGCCTGCCGCCGGGCCAGCTCCGTCTTGGCTGCTGCCGCGCGCTGACCCTGCACTTGAAGCTGGCTCAAGTGCAGCTCAGGCGGCGAGGCATCGCTGAGCGAGACAACTGTGCTGCCACCTGCCTCACTCCGTGTGTGACAGCTCGTCCTCGCACTCGGCTGCGATCTCGCGTCACCACTCTGTAACTTAACGTCCGACATAGTCCACGCTTCACTGCACGCTCTCCACAAATGTCATTGTAAATCCATTCACCAGTTCACCACATCCGGTCCGGTAGGCCAAAATGTTCGTGCGTTTCGTCGTTCGTATCCGGGAGACCAGCCGTCGTTAAACAGGCGTTGAAGAGAAGTGTTTCTATTAGGCTAAAGATGAAAGGAAATAAACAGATGTCGGTCGTCGCGTGGTCCCCGTCGCCATTGCGACGGGGGTCGAATGGTCCGTCTCGCTCGCGCCTCTATCCGTGACTGACTTCCTCCCCCGAGCCTGTCATGCTCTCGTGCCGCTGACCACGCGGCAAGAGAAACAATGTGGCCTGAATACGGCCAGGGGGGGGGGGGGTGAGGGCCTGCGCTTTTCGCTCCGAGGACCGGGGTCCTCCCTCGTGGCTCCACAGCCACGTCGGCGTGGTCGGACATATGCACCCAGATAGCCGCGCCGGCCGGGAGGAGCAGGCAACGTGAATGCGGTATAGTTCGCTCTCCAACACCATCCTTTGACTACTTCCAGTCTTCTGCTCCTTTCCGTCGTAGCGTCTTAGACTACGGCGACATCCGCAGCTCAAACATTGGCTGACGATTTAATGGCGTAGAAATGTGCCTGCCTGCATCCACACAAGGTGCAGCTTCTCTGGATTTGGGCCTCGTTAGTCTATACGCTTACAATTGTAACATTTTGTGTGTGCCCTGTGCTGTATGTATGTAAACCTCTCACTTGCTTGGCATCCTCAACACTTTCGCCACGCGTGGCCGGCGGCGGTTTCAGCTCCTGTTCCTATCCAGCATGTATCGTCCCTAAACAGATCGCCGCCGGTCGCTATCCGCTGTGCGCAGAATCACCGCCTGCGCGCGTCCGTCTCCGCTGTGCGCAGGAATCACCGCCTGCGCGCGTCCGTCTCCGCTGTGCGCAGGATCGTCGCCTGCGCGCGTCCGTCTCCGCTGTGCGCAGGTTCGCCGCCTGCGCGCGTCCGTCTCGGCTGGGACGCCAGGACAGAACTGCTAGAATGTCTGCTAACTTCATCTTGTTTTCTTACTGCCCTATTCGTCTAACTGGGCTTATCCACATGCTTTCCGAGGTCCAGAAGCCCTCAAGCTCTGATCGAGAAGAACTAGGCTCAAACACAACGGGGGCTCGCGGCGTTCCGCCGAGGAAAAGTGCCCATATGCGTATGAATATAGGTAATAGATTAAAAAACTTTCAACACCGCTGCGATTGAACAGCACACTTGAAAGTAAGAGCCCTTGAAGAAGCTCATCTTGCTGAGGTTGGCTCTCCTGCTTTCTGGAGTAGATGATACAGGGGAGAGGGGAGGAGGGAGAGAGGGATACAATGTTATTTCAGCATACGTCACACATGATATGCAGACAGCGCGCAACCAGCGATTTTCGTAAGGGGAGGGGGCAACGGACCTTCAAGGGGGCCCCGTCGTGCCCACGAGGGGCCCCACCATCGCGGACCAATTAATGACCCTGCAACATATCAGTGGGACGGATCAGGGCCATACCCAGTTTCCGAACTCATAATTTGCTCCCCCCCCAAACGAAAAATGCACAAACACAAACAAGTTCGGACTTTTGCTACACTGTACAGCTTCCGCATTGCTATGGTTAACACTAAGGTCCGACCTTCTTTCTACGCTAGCGTATGTTTGAAACCGAATTAAGATAACGACCGTATTTGCCATTCAAATTGCATTTAACTGAGAGCTCAAATTGATAATTTGACGCATTGCCTCACCCCTGTGTATTTGCTGCTTTTAAGCAAAAATCCGTTTTACGCGCTTTTGGCAGTGAAACACATGTTTTTTGCTTAAAACAGACCAGGGACAAGGTAAACATGCGTCCAATATATAAATTTGAAGCCTCTCAGTAATGCATCGTTTAAAATTTGCACGATATGGTCGTTTCTGAATTCGCCGTAAAACATCAGCTACTGATGGAAAACCAAGCCGGGACCTTAGTGTGTACCATAAAAACTGCAGGCCCTTACCTACAGTAACAACGGGCTGACGACAACGCTCCTGCCCCCCCCCCATCACCCACAACTTTATCGCTGGTGCTGATGGCCTGTAAGTTTGAACCACCCACGCTCCCAACGTTTTTTAATATACGCATAAAGAAGGCACAAGGATTATCTTAGGGTCACCAGTTTGAAAACCGGCTGATAAAATTGCGTTTCCTAACCCAAATACGAAATGGTGTCTGTTAAACATAAATGGGTTCATGAGTTTCCACTGGGGCATCCAGCCGTCGTTTCTTTTGGGGGACCAACTTTTTCTGGCCAAAAAGTCCTCTTTTTTTCCTCGACATTTGGGCGTCACCTTATTTTGGTATTTGAGCTTAAGAAGTATACTTTTTCGGAAAAATACAATAAACGCGATTACTCCGTAACATATATCTACGGAAAACACACATATAAGTAGTAATAACGTTTATCTCAAACTAACTCGCCAGGGTCGTCGCCGATAAAAGTTTTAAGTGGGGTCGGCTGAAAATCAGAAAAGACGTCTTTGCCGCATTTAAATAAGGATATCTGTTATATAGGAACTTCAGTATTTAGCGCTGGCGAAGCGGCGCGAAAGGTTTTTACGGGATTTTCCTGATAAACCCAAAATATAGGTGCAGTTGCATGTAAGCAATGGCCCATACAACTTTTTAGGCCGAATTTGTAGCAATCTGCCATAGTTGACTTTGGAATACCAGTGTCACAATTGTGAAGTCAGCTATACCAAATTTGATATTTTTTAAGGCACAAGACCTGAAGCTTAAAATCAATTGCGCCGGTAGAGCGACGCGATAATATTGTAATCGTATCCCTGGAATGATGCATCTTTCGTTTAATGTTCACAATGTGTCAGAGAGAGGCCCAACAGACCCTCTGAAAACGAGAAGGCCCGTGACGTCCAAAAGGCCCTCTGTTTGAGGTCACGAGGGCCTTGGCAATAACCAAAAGGGTCCCTGGGCGATTCAGAAGGGTCATAAAATCGGCAAAATGGCCTGAACCAGCACAGAGGGAACGCCTGGCAGGTCGAGGGGGCTCCGTAGTGGGCCCTGAGAAGGTTAAGATTGGTCCCTGGGACCGTGCGGTAGGGTGACAAAGCAGCCAGACAGTTCCTTACCAGCGTCTTAAGGGCCCCTGGACAGACTGAGGGCTGAGGGCCCCTGGAAAATTCAATAAGGGCCCATGTGGTCAGAGAGGCCCTTGACCAGTCCTAGAAGGGTCCCTGGGCTGGTCAAAAAGGGCCCCTTAACATGCCTAATTGCCTTAGTCACACGGAGGGGCACAGTGCCCAATGGGGCCCCTTCAACGCTCGGGAGAGGGCCCTTTAAATGCCGGGAAGGGGGTTCCTTTGTTAGGAACCGCCGCCCCGGGCGAAAATCCCGTCTAACGTGCCTCTCAGAGGGCCCTGACGAGGCCCCTAACAGACGGGGCCCACGAGGCCGCCTAAGAGGGGCCCCACGCGGCCGCTTCAAAAGAGGTTCCTCGGAGGCGCCTCAGACGGGGCCCTCAGCGGGAGCCGCCTCAGAGGGCCCCCCACGGGCCGCCTCAAGAGGGGCCCACGAGTACTCCTCAGAAGGGGGCCCCCGGGTCCGCCTCGAGGGGCCCACATTCCTAAGGTTGGGGGGGGGGGGACGGGCCGTGTGCCCCCCCTTGGTTGCGCCTTTGTATGCAGATATGTTCGATTGGCGTAAAAGCGCTTGGGGCGCTGATAACACGACGCCGCTCGAATATCATCACACTGGTCAGTATTTTTTCTTCTTCTTCTAAAACACTACTACACTACATAGTACATATACACAAACACTACACTACATCACTATTGACTATATTATAGCGAAGAAATTACATTGCAAACATTACAAACTTGTAATTTGTCGAGTGGTCTGCACAGGTTATCAACCCCAGCCTAGCTGAAGCGCCTGTCCCGAATCACGCCCCGCGCCCACAAAGTACCAGATATTTCAGATTCAGCTCCCAGTGAGTGAGGTTCCTATGGGTTAAGTTCGAGCAAATCTCTGTGTTTCGGTGGAGGAAATTCTGCAGGGTTTTCGCGACAATTATACCCGTGTCTGTGTTGCCTTGTGGTCCGTATATTATAATATATATTTTAGTTTGCCGGTGAGGTTCCCGGAAATCAACTTTCAGGACTGTTGATATAAACTGAAAGAGTTCAGCTCGCTCAGTATGGAACAGTGCACAGGTTAAAAGGAAATGTTTGGTGTCTTCTTTGTCAGCGCCGCATCTACACTTCGGAGAGTCGATTTTCCCCAATTGGTTTCTGGCCCTCGTTCAATCTGAACGAGCCAGAGTCCTAATTTGTGATGGAGCATGTTGCCAATTTGGATCCGAAGAAGCTGAAGTAATTATTGGGTTTACTCACTACTCTGATCGGCGTTTATTCCTTTCTTGAACGTTTATAATTGGACTCCTGTAAGCAGTTTCATTGGTATTGTTCTATACATTTGTAGTCATTGGAAACGAAAGATCTAGGAAAATGCCGAGGTCGGTTACGGGGATGGTGAGCTGGTTGCTTTGTTGCAGCGTACGGTCTCTATTTATTTCTGACTGCTGGTGTTCGGAATGATGTGTTGATGAACTTGTACAGATTCGTCAAAATTGATTTTGTGATAAAGCTGGAGTCTATGTGTTCGCCGCCTTGTTTCTAGTGAGGACCAGCCAAGCTCTGGAGTAATCCAGCCGTGTGCGTACGCCGCGGCGTGGCAGTGATGAGACGCGCCGCTCTGTTGTGTGCCTTCGCGACTCGGGATTTGTCTAGCACTGTTAAAGGGAATATAGCACCTTGGGAAAAGTATGTAGAATGATGGAGAAGAATGAGCGGATCTGAGGCCATTATATAAAGAAAAACAACTCTTAGGACGCTACGTCCTTCCGCTCATTAGGAGCGGGAATCGGAATTTATAAAGGCTGTTCGAGGCAGAAAAAAGCGGAGGTGATCAACGACAACGGTATTGACGTCACGGACGCATAAGGACGCTTTTTCAATCTAAAGCATAAATGCGGCGATTATGACACGGAAAAGTGCGCCATATTTGTAATGAACGCCAGATGAAATAGCGCTGCTCCCGGCCGTCGCTTTTTTAGGCATTTGTCTACGGTCTGTGTCGGGTGCGGTGGAGTGGATGATGCGATGGCGGGCCTTTTGTTCGATGAAGAGGAAGAATTTGACCAACACGTTCAACACGTTCAGCAAAGAAGAGCGAGAGTGTTCCGCCCGCGGATCAACCTGGCCTGGCCCTATCCAGACTTGTTTCGGTGAGCATTCTGGTTCAAGTAGGCTGAATGGTCGTAGTCATTATTCTATCACTTGTGACTGCTCCTTGTAAAAAATGATACAATTTATAATTTATAAGCAATATTTGCATGTATTTTGTTTCAAATTAATATCAGTTGCCTGAGACCTAAGTCAAGTTGGGGTACTAACATTGATAGGAGGGCAATGCGGCGACATTGGGAGTCCGGGGACATTGGCCCAAACATTTTGGATTTAAACATTGCGCCTTTGGGTGTTGCATGAAAAGAACTAACCTCAAAATGCCTCTGCCTCCCCCACCTTCAAATGAGTTCCTGCGCTCCTGAATGCAAATTATTTTGTTAGTAATTAATTATTTCAAATTAAGTGTCATTTGAGACTTCCTGGTATTTGGTATCTGGTATTTGGTATCTGGTATTTGGTATCCACCACTTTTCCACCTTCTTGCTGTTGGGGATCTCTTTTGTTAGGTTATTATCATAATCTAACTATGTATCATTGCATAGTACCTACCTGTTGCCTATGCTCATTTCAGTACATGAATAAAATTCCGCTTTTCGGACACATCCTGCATTCTGATAGCATGAAGTCCAAGGATTGGTGTATGGGGTTACGGCAGTTGACCCTATCAGCTAAGTTGGCTGTACCAACGCTCGTCACACCATTAGTTATTAGTTAATTCCTGTAATATACCTACCAATTGATTCAAAATATCACATTTAGTAATCATGTGTGTCTTCCACTTTTTTTTACTATAACTAATAACTACTTCAAATATCAAATCACTTTGTCGCACCAGTTGACAGAAAGGTTCATAGCTTATTTTAAGTTTCGTCCTGATCAGACTTCATGGCCATATATTATTCAGGGTTTTGGCACCATCAGACTTAATGGCTACAATGGATAGGTTAGGTCAGGTTCGATTATGTTAATATTGTTCCAGTTATGTCATTACTCTAGCTGTTCCATCACAAGCTGACTGTGAAACTTGTTTCTCCATTGCTAACGCGATTGTATACAGTCAGGATGGGAGAACACCCAACACTGGAACCTGTGAAAATATGAGTTCCAATATTCTAAGGTTAGATACATTCCACATAAGATAAAACATACAGAATCAGTGTGTCCAAATTCAGCGAGTTAGAAGGAGGGATGCCAAAATTATGCATTGTTCCCAGATGCGATGTCATACAATTCTGGGGTGTCCAGCTCATTAAAATTTGAGCATAATTGTCATGTTTTTAGACCAATCCACCTCTTACATCTCAAGATATGTGATCAATTGTAGCCCCATAACAATTTGTCATTCCCCAGTATTTAACATGTGTACCATTTGATGACTCTTCAACATTGCACCTGCAGTATCCCTTATCATCACACATCTCCATGCAGATGTCAATGTATTGTTAAACATACTCCTAAACCCTCAAATTCATTAACATTTTTGCATTTAAGGAGGAACACCTGTACAAAAGTCAAAACTTGCAGTGAGTGGGCATCTATGTGGTTGGCTTTCCCATTTTTGAACAGCTACTGCTAAAATGTTGTTAAATGGATATTGCCACTTGCAGGCCAATGTACCTATTGTTTTTGGTGTTTATCAGTAGATAAAGTGTACTTAGTCATTTTCGCAAACTGCTCTAAATGTATTAATAAAGGGAAATCATACCTGTATTATCAATCCAAATGTCATTCAGACACATACGACCTCAGACTTTTCATGCTATCTGAGTGCAGACTATACTAACACAGTGCTTTACTCTGCTTGTATTTGTATTGTTGGTTATTCTGCTAATTTCTCAAGATATACATAAAAACATCTGTTTATGTTAGAAGGTTCTGGACTTGCATTTTCAGTACCTATATTATAATTTATTTCATCATTGGTTCTATGTTTTCCACTTATCTTACCAGTGTGCATCATGCATGCTGATTTGACATGTGTTTCTTGAAAGATACGACAAGTTATAATTGCTTTAAATCAAGAATTTATGTAAAAATATACCGAAGCGTGAGGGGCACCCCCTGTTCTTACCCCTACGGTGCTGGAGAGTTGTATTGATCAGTGGCGGCTCGTGGTCATCCAAGTACCTGAGGCCCAAAGCCCGAGTTCAGAAGTTGCAAGGGGTAGGAGAGGGGCGTAATTTTCTGCAAATGATTGGGGGGCCCAATGCTAACTTTATAGATACTAATTTATTTTTTTTGTACCATGCAACGCCATAGGCCTAATGTTAAAATTTGAAATCATTTGGGTGCCCCCCCCCCCCTTGGGGCTGCCAGCCCCCCAAAATATAAAAATCGACACCGGTGGGTATAGGACTGCAACTGCCCGTAGTCACGCTGGCGCCATCGCGCTGGCGTATGGTGATCACGGCAGCATGCGAATCTTGAGCCACTCCGAGCAGGTCGTATTCGCATGCCGCAAGCGCGTCTGGCGGGAGGCCGGCCCTAAAGTCGGCGGCCTCACGAGCCGAGACGCAGAGGGAGAGCTGCACATTTTATGTAACATCACCGCCATCACGTACCTACTTGTAACGAACTACAACGCAAACATTAAATGATATTTCACGTAATATTTAAGAATGTGTTACATTCCTATAGGTGAGGTCTAATCTAAAAGAACACAGCAATTCGGTGGCAAACATCCGCCTACGGTTGCAGGGATTGAAAAGTCGCCGCTCTTACTCTCGGCCACGGCCCGCCCGCCGCCGGCGCCGCCGGCCACGATAGTAACAATTAAGATATAAATAATTATTATAGTTTCGAGCTAATATGTTGGCCAGATCCGATTTATTAACAATGTTTTTCCTAGTTCATGAACTTTAATTGCCGTCGCTACGACTCCTAGAATCCGAATAATATCGTTTTGAGTTCAAAAACATCCCGGCCTCAGTCGGCTGTCATTACCCAGCACGGCGCGGCATCGTCGGCTGAGATGCGTTCGATTGATATATATACTCTGCGTTCGCCCGCTGGTGCCTCAGTAGCTGGGTTGAACGGGCGGAGGCGGCGAGGCGGCAGACCTGCCGGGCACGGTCATAGAATGCCGGGCCTCAGCCGGCTCGTAGCGGTCAATGAAGTATTGTCAACGTATGAACCGGTGGCTGGCGGGTGGATGGAAGAACTACTGATGATAGAACGGATAATTTTGGTTGTTGTTATGTCATAATGAAATGCACTGCGATGTGCAAAATGGGAATCACTCACGCACATTGTTGTCTATGGCAACCGATGCATATGTCACAGCACATTCTTCCTCAAGTAATAGGTGAGGGCCCGGCCTCAGTTGCCTCTATGACGAGCCGCCACTGCAGACCAGGTGTAATATTGCTGCCATTGGTAAATGGTTTGGTTACTGGACCATGCAGGTTTAGCTAATTGAAGGCAGGACCTGGTTTAAACCAGTGTTACTCAGCTGGTACAGATTAGTTTAAGCCACACACAGGCAAGGTGTCAGTAATTGTAGTTCAATGTCATGCAATTTTGGGTACCGTGAACAATTACCCCCACTTGGGGCCCTCATAGGCCATAGCACCGGGGGAGGGGGGGGGCCAGGGGGGGGACAACTGCCCCCAACATTTTTGGATTTTAACATTACGCCTATTGACGTTGCATGGAAAGAATCGACTTCAAAATGCCTTTTGCCCCCCAACTTCAAATGAGTTCCTACGCCCCTGGTTCCACTTCTTCTTCCACCAGCGGCCCTAGTATCAGATGGTAGTTTGTACTTACTGCTGTGCTTTACAATGCCTTGGCACTGGTACATTTTGGTGGGAAATAACACCCTATGAATACTATTTTTACACTATTTTGCCTGACTTCTACTGTTCATTCCCACTCCTTATATGTTAAGCATTGGATATTTGGTATCCTGATATTTATTGGTGAATGTAATGATAGGGAAGCCTGTGCAGGGAATGACAGTCAACAATTGATCCAGAACAGCAAATCGAACTTCAAATGGATTTTCTGAACACCAGCAGTTTATCATATTGCTTTGATTTTCGTCGTGCGGACTTCACAAATTGTTTTGAACTTAACATAGATAGGATTATTGTGATAGAAGGGGCTGGGAAGAAAATTTATCACTTAAGTTGCCTTTCAACTTAACTACTAAAGGTATTTGCGCAAAATAGACACCCATACAACTATTATTGCTCCGCTAAGTGTCGTCAAAAATTTGCGATTTTGAGCGTGGGTAACAAAACATGCTACCCCCATTTACGGCCAATGTTGCATGACACCTGGATGAAGATGAATAGACAGCACCCTTCTGAAGGGGCGGCTCCTTTATGAAGTGGCGGCAACCGGCTGAAGGGGCAGCATTTGCAAGGTGCGGCACGTACCTGAAGGGGCAGCACCCGGTTGAGTGGTGGCATAGTTTTTAGGTGACACCTGACTGATGGGCGGCATCTTTCTGAGGGGCGGCACCTGGCTGAAGAGGCGACACCTGGCTTAACCCTATTTCCTGCGGGGGGGCAGATTCTTTCCCCCCGGTAGTTTTTCGCCTGTCACTTCTAAACCGTTACGCCAAGCGTTTTGAAAACTGTTGGATTGTCCTAAAATTGAATGACGCGTGTTGTCCAAATTTCGAGAAAAAATTGGTCGTGGGCCAGAGGCGGCTCAAGGCTCATGTTTTTAGAGGGAGGTCAGTTTTGATGCGGTTGTGCCGGCGCATACTTCCTTCAATAGTTTGCGGTGAATAAAAGCGTCAGACATAGGATCGTGCAATGCAGTATCAGTGAGGCCATACGTACTCTGGGGACACACGACCACTCACAATAAATTAATAGGTTGTCCGGTCGCGCGTGGTCCCTGTGAAACTGGATTATACATATTTTGGGGAAGGCGCACTCAGAGAGAGAAAGAATGGGATTGGACGATATCCTCCTGGATGCAAAGGTAAGGGCGTCGGAGACGTTATAAGCCTATAATGCTAAAGAATGGTAAAATCATGGCGTCTTGGACAACATCGTAGTTTCCGCCTCCACTCGTGCTTTAGCTCTGGATCTCCTATTCTGCAATAAGTTGTTCCCTTGCAAAATTAGCCAGTATGCGAACGAAGCCCACATGTTTGAGGTTAGCTAGTGCGGCCCAAACAATCGACGAACGCATTTAGGTATTACTTATCAGAAGATCACTTTGTCTATGCGCCCTGAGTACCGCCTGTATGCTATAATTTTATTACTTGGGTACCTGTCGCTTGTTTATATACTGAAAGCTCATTCATAGTGGAAGCGCTCAAACAAGCGTTATGCGATGGCATGAACAATCCGGTCGAATCACTATGTGTCCGCAATGAACCATTCTAAAAAACCATTTATTTTCTCTGTATTTTTCTTGCCCTTTGGCCCCCCATTTTTGATAAAAAAATATGAGTCGTTGGCCATAAGAACGGATCTGTGTCCAGGAAAAATCGGTATAGGTCGGTACTTTGTCCCAATCGAAATCGGCAGAGCGTTCTTTGAGATCTCTGGAGTGGGCGGGGGGGGTGGGGGCAGAATTTCCACCCCGCCGCAGGTTAAACACTTTAATGGACACAACGCAAGGGCGAGGGGGGGGAAGAAGGGGAACGGAGAGGGGGGGGAAAAGGGAGGAAAGGTTAAGGATTTGACACTGGCTGAAAGGGGCGGCATTATTGATGGACCGGTTCGCTGACTCGTGGGTGGACTTATGGTTATTGGCGGCACCTTGGGTATGAGGAACAGGCGCCTCGTCGTAGGGGGGCGCGCCTCGCACCGGTAACGGCACAGTTAGGAAGTACAAAAGTGGTGCGACTTTGAGTTCTTGATGAATCTGTTAGGCCGGTCGACGCCCTGCAACGGTGGGACCATGGCCCCATGTCCTGTCGTGGCCCTGGTACACCGGCGCCGACGCTCGTGGCACTGGTACGCCGGTGCAGTGATGCCCTTGGTTCACCGACACGGTGGTGCCCCTTCACGGCCCAAGGTGTGGGGTGGTCATGACCTTGCCCCCCCCTCCTCTGGATCCCGCACTGGCACATGTCGGGCGGGGATGACCCACACTGCAGCTTCCGTGTCTCTCTTTAGTTTCTTCCTGGTCTGGGGATTCTTATTTAACACCTACAAATATTTTAGTTACCTTCACAGGAAGTAGTCAAGTGGGCTAAAGTCAGGATGCTGATTGCTGCCCGCACTGAAACACTGCCCCAAAAAGCACGTGAGAATGCGACTGTGCCCTCAATGTTCTGAAATAGCTTCTGTCGGGTCCATATATTGTATGGAAAGAGATATAGATCATCCCTTGGATCCGTTTTGCTGTAGCGATCCGTTAAAATGCCTTTGAACTGCCATTAAGATTATGGAATTGGTGATTGTTCTCTAGGTAAAATTCTTCAATTTCAGTTGGATGTTTGTTAGTGTGAAGCCGCAGAGTTTCAAATGATACGACATCTGGTTAAATTCTGCGGTTCACGTGCTTTGATTTCCGGGCGATGACCATGCAATTTATTTGTTAACGAATCATCATATTTAATTTTAAAAAATCAGACGCCATATAACTATTTTGTTGCGACGCCCTTAAGCCCCAATCATCATAATCATCTTATTAACAAAGTAAATCGAGTTGCTGAGGACTACCTCAGTTACTTTCATCGCTGAAACTATCGCTATCTGACGTCACGACCAAGCAGAGAGCAGAATCCACGTAACATATACTTATTTATTTTAAATGCTGACAATTGGGAGATATTTATAGTTAAGTGAAATTTCAGATTTTTTTTTCATTTATTGCTTATCAAATGCATAACAGTGGGTTATTCAACCTGCAAATAGTTCATTGCCTCTGCGACTACTTTGATGCACTCTTTGCGTATCAGGCATGTCTTAGGTCTTTTATTTAAACCGCTATGGCATTCCTGCTGTTCACAATTTGTCGTTTGTTCACCGTTCGCAGGGACCGCTTCCGCATAACACCGGAAACAGCAACACTGCTGGAAGCCAAGCTTGGGCCCCGGCTCAGACATCCGACGCAGCGCAATTGTGCCCTGTCTCCCAGAGAGCAGCTGCTCGTCACTTTGAGGTATGTGGACCTGTTTTTGCATTTTTTGGACTCTTCCTTATTACTATACTCGGTAAAACTACAAAACAAAATGCAAGGCAAAAACGGCACGAAGCCTCGACTCGAATATGCTGATAAGGTTGTGTAACTTTTCTACCGAAGGCGACCTCTGTTCAAGATTGGGGAAGGTCCGGGATGCGAATGCCCTCCAGTCTGTATTATGAGCGAGCGCTTCGCGCTCGCTCATAATACAGACTGGAGCGCTTCGCGCTCGCTCGTCGTTTCATGGCCTATGGGAAACATCAGAAAACAAGCGTCCCAACCCAGCCCCTGGCGACGCTTATGAGCTCATATGTCCGCAACCGCACGTCCGATTGACAAGTGGGCTTCTTTGCTGAGTAGCCCCATCCACTCTATCCTGTTTGAGACCAGAGCCGACTCATGTGTGTGACTACCACTGCGCGTGGCGTGCGCCGCGTGAGGGTGCCGCAAAGTGTTTGGTCGCAAAAAATTATGTAACGCCTTGGCTGATTGTGTTCGAGTATGGTGTGGTTAGGGATCCCTCGGCCGCCGCTTTCCCACAATTCAGGTGTGTTGTAATCTGCTCTGCTGTCACCCAGGCCAACTGTAAACAGTCGTCCAACTCTAATGCTCCAGCACACCAACAACACAGCACATACCACCGGCGCAGCCGCCCCGGGCGTCTGCCCTGCACCAAACCCGGGGTAGGCCTGGTTCACGGTCGGTCGGCACGGGTCATTCACCGGCTTCCCAGTGTTCACCGACGTAGTTGAGTTGGATGACCGTTTACAGTTGGCCTGGGTGACAGCAGAGCAGATTACAACACACCTGAATTGTGGTAAAGCGGCGGCCGAGGGATCCCTAACCACACCAAACTCGAACACGATCAGCCAAGGCGTTACATATTTTTTTTGCGACCAAACTCTTTGCGGCACCCTCATGCGGCGCACGCCACGCGCACAGGTGCCCCCCCCCCCCCCCCCCCCCATGGGAGAGGGAAGAGACAGAGCTCGCCAAGGATTTCCCGTTTCTCTAGGCTCTGGCGGTGGCCGGACAGCGGATTCAAACTGCGGCGGGGCCCCCTGGCATGGCTTTCACCAGAAAGCTGCCGCAGCGGCCCCCGGCCGGCCCCTCACCCATCAGTGGCGGTGACAGGTCGGTCTGCGTCAGTACCTCGCCGGGCAGCGGCAGTGGCTCGCCCAGCAGCGTCGTTGGCCCGCATTTAGTTACTTAAAGGGAGTGTGCCTACTCACATTGGTCAAGTGGAGTTGTTGACACTAGTCTATAGAACAGATTTATCTGAATTTGGTCATGTACTTCATTTCCCCAGATTCACTACAGTTGCTGCGATATTCCAATTCGCCAAGATCATTTCTGGCAGCGAACAAAATTATCCATGATGTTGCACCAGAGAGCTTTCGCTACCAGAAATGATTGCCCTCAAATTGACAACGCTAGCATATATTGTTAATGCTGGACCAATTGACAAACAACTCGTGAGCACTGATAGCAGCTGCCGAACAGAGCCTCGATAACCATTTTGACAACCCCATACATTGTTCGCATGGGGTTTTGTTTATTGTCTTTGGTGCAACCATTGTAGGTAACATCTGCATTACTCTGTTTATAGTGGCGATTGTTTATGGAGTTTTGAAACAAAACAAATGCAAAACAGAATACAAGTAAAAAGCAAAACTAAAGAGGGCTCCAGACGTGAATTTCATTGCATCCAAATGACCATTGAACCAATTGGCTTCCCATGCCGTAATACAAATATATTTGACATATTCCAAAAGAGTAGTTGCACACTCCCTTTACGTTAGTTAGTTAAGTTAGTTACCTGTTTCGTCACCTGTTTTGGAAAGTAACGAGATTGTTACTCAGTTACTGAAAAAGGTTAGTTCAGTTAGTAACGGAGCAACGGAAGTTTCCCACCACTGGTTGTTATTGACCAGTGTTATTCCTTCAGGTTTTATGCCACAAGTGACTTTAATATCGTCGTCGGCGATGGCCACGGACCAGCAACAGCAACAGTGTGCCGCGTCGTGCACCGCGTGACGCGCCTGCTGGTGCAGACCTTCGCTCATCTGATTCGCTGGCCAGCAGATCCCGCAGACGTTGCCCACATCAAGGACTGTTTTTTTTATATCGCTGGCATCCCAGACGTCGTGGGTGAGTTTCCTCATCATCGCCTTATGTAGCATCTGCCAATTTGTAAACTGCATAACACTGCCGTGGAACAAACTGCAAATGACGGTGCAAACTCTTTAGCGTTTTAACCCAATGATTGTACAGTTCCAGAGCTTGTGATTTCCGCGAGCGCGGTGATTGCTTGGATAACACACGTCATTGTATTGCATTCATACTCAGCGAATTCATTTGTGGCAAAACCTTTGCTACAACACATGCACACCTAGTTAAACGGCTGAGATGGGCTCCCATTTGGAGTGGCCGTGTTCACTTTACCTGTAATGTGTGCTCTCTTATGGCTGAATTTGGATGTACCGACCGACATTCATCTACCAACCGACATAACGACATTTATCTCATGCCATACCGACCGAGTACCGACATTCATCTCTCCACGCCAAAATGGTCCCTCACATAGCACTTGGTTATTTTATGTGACCCTTTGGAGCTTTAACCAGCGCTGGGCCGGAGGGGGGGCGCTTAGACGCCCCCTTCAGGTTTTTCCTTGCTATCGGGAAAACGACGGTGTGTAGCGCCGCCAAATTTTCATTAACTGTTCATTCATTATTTGCCAAGCTTTCGTTTTTTTACTTCAGGTCATATCAGGTAAGGTCACTTTCCAGGTCGTGTGACCCCGCCTAAAAAAGTTTGCGGTCCTACCAAAGCACGAGTTTTTGGTTAATCGGTTTCGTACTTATAAGTCAATGGGGAAATATTATAATGCTTTCAAATCTGAAGATACGCATGATATCATCACCCCAAACTCCTTCAGTTGTATCATGTTATATAGGCCATTCTTGAAGACTAAGTGCATTTTGTGTTCTGTATCCCCAAAGGGCCAGCCACGTCATCCAAGTTACCAACAACTTTTTGTCAATAACTTCGCACATTTGAGCTAGAAAAGTGAAAACAAACACCAATGTGTTTATCTCATCAAGGCGCGCTCTCCCAATGTGCAACATGACCTTTTCTTGGTCCACTACTTGACCTTGACCTAGGTCACATTCTTAGGTTGGACCTAACATGTAATAATATACATGGTTCGAAGCGCCTACGAAGACAAAACGAGGCGTCACAATTACTTTCGTTATCTTCACTTAGTTAGCAGTTTTTCGTGAAAATAGTTTTGCTAAAAAAATTGCCTTTTGACTTTGATGACTTCTGGAGCCCAAACTTGTTGACCTGAGTTTGAAATTTCAGGACCAATGGGTGCGATGCAAATTTTTAATAGCCATCGATTGCTTTTTCAGTTTCTTCTAGCGTATCAAAGTTTTCGAGATATTGGGTATCTGGAGCTAAGTCCTAATCTGAAAAATCTGCCTTTGGTGACAAGCTAGCGACCGTAATATTGCTGTATTTTTAACCGCAATAGTTTCCAAATGCCTTTTGACGAGCTCTCGAATGTTCGAATGTTGTTGGTTAATATATCACATAGGAGCCGATTTTGAAGGGGCCATCAAAACGCCCCCCCCCCCGCCCGAGGAAGGTGGCGCCGAGCACCGGCCCGGCGCGAGTTAAGAGAGCGACCATGACCAGATACGTATATTGTCATTAGTACAATGCATTGATGTTGACATTGGAATTCAATGAACATGTTGCATGCGTAATCAAACTGTGTTTCTTTTTCTGCTCTTCCGGCCACACATATTTTACTTTCATCACAACAGTGCACAAATCATCTGAGCCCCGCTAATGGGGAATCGAACACCTTTACTTTGCCATTATCACGCAGATTGCTATCCCGACATTATACACGAGACTTGCGTTACCTGGGTGTTCCAGGTATCGAATGGGACAGCATTCTGTGCATTTAAGTTTCGCGATAGCATGTTGCTTTGTTATTGGCATGTGACGTCACAGCATGCAGCCGAGTTGTATCTACTGTTGTTGTGCCTACGGTGAACACCAGAATGAATGAGTGCAATATGTATCACATTCACTAGCCATTTGCAATGTTTCACACTATTTTTTTAACAAAAATCCTACCATGTTTTTCCCAGGATGCATAGACGGCACGCATCTGCGCCTGACCGTCCCCGCCGCCAGTCGCCATATATACATGAATCGAAAAGGGTTCACATCAGTAAACTGTATGGCGGTGGCTGGCCCGGATCGGGCGTTCTACGCGGTGGCGCTTCACTGCACGGGCAGGGTGCACGACGCCCGCGTGTTCACTACTTCTGCCTGGAGAGCGGTAAATACACAATATAGAAGTAGTTTGGTGGCAGTCGGCAGACATGCTTTAACAAATCCTGTTCCATTGTATAGCTACCATAGTCTGCCTTTCGCTAGCGGTCATTGCTACTGTTACTTGTCTTCGAACGGCATAATCAGCACGTTGCCACCAATTGTATTTCGCATGCGACTCACTTTGCGTTACTAAAAGGCTGACTGACCATGGCAACACAATGTTGGCATTTTTATATCTACTCATAGTGCTGATCACACCTGTATGGGCAGCTACAACACCTGTGCATTTTTCTGATTTCACGGCAATTGATAATGTGATTGCTAACAGCCTGTCACTGGCTTCTGAGCGCTCAATTCCTTTCGGGTGCATTAGCGTTCTATAGCGGTACTTGTTGTCCCTGTTTAAGCTTCCGGACTACGGGTGGACCAGCTCCACACAGCATCCTGCTTGGTGACAGCGCCTACGCGTTGGCGCCATGGATGATGACGCCATTGGTGGCACCAGGATCGCCGGCGGAGGTGGCGTAAGTAGCTGTTTGTTCCAGAGTTTGAACGTTGCCAAATAAGAACGTTGCCAAATAATGAGGACTGCGCATGCTTGAGAGGCCCCTTGCAGGATTTTCGGTCCCCTGGCAGGCCTCAATGGGCCCCTGGGTATGACCAAGAGGCCCCCGGATTGGCTTTTGAAAAGCCCTTCAATGGCCATGCCAGGGCCTACTTACATGATCAGACAGTGACGTCTCGCCTGGTTTGTGGGCATAGAGGTGCCACTTTTCAGGCTTGTGGCTACCCGACCCGACCCGCAAACCCCCTTTAACTACCCACCACTACCCACATGACCATATAGGCTGCCAGCTACCCGCAAGTGCCTACAAATAAAATTTGTCATCATTATGTCTGCCATTTGAGAACTCATTTTTAATGCTAAACTGTTTTGTATTGATCCCTGCTCACTTACGGAGATATCTATATTTGTTCAAGCATCCCAATTCCCATCCAAATCCCTGTTTTCCCCATTGTTTTGCAATTATGAAAATTCTGCTACCCACCAACTACCCACTTCATCCAAATTATCGCTTGTGCTACCCGCAACTACCCACGTGGGTAGTTACTACCCGCAACTGGTGGGTAGATGTGTAGAAAGGTGGCACCTCTATTGAGGGCTCATCTTAGGCTTTTTGAAAGCTAATCAGCTAATGCAAATTGTATCTTTGTCATTCTCAATTGGCCCCCTGTGACCCGTAAGGGGGCAATTGCCCCCTTTGCCCCCCCCTTGCTGAGCCCCGGCCCGGGTGCCATCCACCTGCCCCCACCATCTGCACGTGCGCGGCCTTTTGCGACCTGCTATTGAAGCTGACGGTGCCTTAATTACCCGTGTGCGTTTCCACATACGTTGCCCTGTCAAGTATTTTGCCGCATATTTACCGATTCGTCACTATGATTCCATTTTGTACATTGGTACAAGCTGATATAAGCTAATGCAATTTTTACGTATTCATCGTTCGATGTATGCCTAAATCGTCTGCTTCTTACGTGATGTCTAACAATGATATGTTCTGCCAGGTACAACCGTGCCCACTGCAGCACACGCGTGGTGGTGGAAAACTCCTTTGGTATTGTCAAGCGTCGGTTCCCTGGCCTGCAAACAGGTCTTCGGATGCGAAAGATCAGCGCTAGTGTTCGCGTCATCCGGTGAGTAAGGCGACAGAGTTTCTGCCATTCGTCCGAATTTGTCATGTGGTATATTTTGAATGGCAATACACGAAATATACCACATGACAAATTGTCAATGTCTGGACAATGTAATATGAACACTGTCCTTGTCAAACTCCGTCCATTTTAAGCACTGGCCTTTTCAATTTCTGGTCAATATGAACAATGGCCTTTTCTATCGCTGGCCAACATGTCAATTGCCTTTTCTATCTCTGGCCAATATTAATCCTGACCTTATCAACCTCGGGTCAATGAGAGCTTTGGCCAATATAAACTCGGGACTGTATAATTTCTCCCTGTTTGGGCATTTTGGGCCCAATTAGCCTTTTCAACCACTGGACAATATTATTCCTGGGGTCTTATTAATGCAGGATCTTTATTAATATTGGCCAATACAAGCTTTGGCCTTTATGATTATTGCGGCGTTTCGATACACACCTGTCAAAGCCTATGTGTATCAATGCAGCTCTTATGCTCCTGTTTTATTGGTGTTGCAGGGCCTGCTTCATACTGCACAACGTGTGCATCCTGGGCGGCGACCGCGGCGAGTGGCTGGGCGTGGAGGAGCCTGCGGAGGTCGCTGTCGGAGGCGCTGTCCACCCTGACGACGCGCAGCACGCGGCACCCGGTGCCGAACGGACGGCAGGGCTACGGATGCGGCAAGCCATGGTGCGCCTCTTCGCCTGAGTCGACTCTACCCTGGCAACTTCATACTCCACGTGTGCATCCTGGGCGGCGACCGCGGCGAGTAGGGTCGTGGATGAGCCTGCGGAGGCGCTGTCCACCCTGACGACGCGCTGCACGCGGCACCCGGTGCCGAACGGACGGCATGGCTACGGAGTCGGCAAGCCATAGTGCGCCTCTTCGCCTGAGTTGACTTTACCGTGGCAACTTTCACTGTTCCAGATGCGCCGATGTGCGCGCGCGTGTTTATACATATATATATATATATATACGTGTGTGTGTGTGTGTGTGTGCGTGTGCGTGTGCGTGTGCGTGTGCGTGTGCGTGTGCGTGTGCGTGTGCGTGTGTGTGTGTGTGTGTGTGTGCGTGTGCGTGTGCGTGTGGCGTGTGTGTGATGCGTGTGGTGTGTGTGTGTGTGCGTGTGCGCCATCCCCATGGTTGCTGTGCCTCGATTGAGTTGTATTGGTATTGTTCTATGTGTTCGCGTCTGACGTGCGCGTGGATAGATGAGGCTCCATGTGGTCGGGGATTCATGTGACTGTATATTATGGTGCGTTTGCAAGCGCTAGTGTTCGTGTGGGTGGTTATTGCATGTGCGTGTCAAAGCGTTGAGTGAGATACATTTTTAAAAGCAGTACCGGCTACTTTCTTTAGAGCAGTACGGCTTTTATATTTAACCAGCAAAGTGATTTATACTGGAACATACACAAAGCATGGCAGAGTGACGCCTTCGCCGTACCAGGAGAGTCCACAGTGGCGGATCCAGCAAATTTTCAAGGAGGGGGCCATCATTTGCAGTGGTGCCCCTACCTATACCCAAATCTGAAAACGCGACAGATTTGGCCCACTATATTTTGAGGGTGCCCCGATTTCAACATTTTTTCATTTGCCAAATGTTGAGGTCGCTCAGCCGCCCATCAGCCGCCCAGAGTGCCCCACTCGGGACCCCAGGCGGACAGAGTGCCCCCTCAGGCAGCCAGAGTGCCCTCAGACGGCCAGTGTACCCCCTCCGGCGGCCAGGGTGCCCTCTATGGTGGCCGGGGTGCCCCCTCAAGTTCGAGGCCAAAGGGGGGGGCATGGCCCCCTCCTCTAGATCCGCCACTGAGTCGGCACTGCCCAACCCACTAATACTGCCGAATTCGGTTCTCATCATGGTGCAAAAGCCATAGAGATCATATATACATAGAGAGGCCCTGCACTTAAATCTGCGGCAATTTATTGGTCTTTTTAAGTAATAAGTTTCTCCTAGAGATCTTCTACAAATAGCGTGCACTGATGTCAATCACATATTTATCTGAGAAGAATTGATTTATTAATTTTGTTTACATTATAAATATTTCCTACAAAACAGTCCTCAACATAAAAGAGTGATTTAGTTAGGCCACGGGCATCGAGAAGTAATAAACAAAATGGCTAAAAAGACCACCTGATTGCCACGAAATCAAGAGTTCAGTGTAGGCAGGGGCCACTATGTATATATGAGCTCTATGGCAAAAGCGGATAACAGAACAACGTGCATTCGCCGAAGTCGGTTGCAAAACATAATGGTAGGGACTGCAAACATGGTGAGGAGGGCTCACGTTTGCATACATAGTGACGTGACCACCGGCCAGCATTGCCTGGGGTTCAAAATTATCATTCGTTTTTTATTCAACATCTCCGGATGCTAATGAGGCGCCTAGTGCTCGTGTGACAATGGGTCCCGTGAGCACGTGTAGGTGTTGGACCCAGACCCCAGCACGGGCCAAGAAATTGGAAATGGTCAAAGCAAGACTACAACAAGGCAGGCCATTCCGGTCAAAAACTGGGTCTCAAGCACTGATTGATCGTGAATTCACGTGACGTCAGCGGTGCACATGTTTTGGTAGCAGGCATGGCCAGCGTGTTAAATCCCGTTGGCATCACCCACTCTAACTTGAAAACTAGTAAGGCCAGCGAGACGCAGAACACAGCTTTCGAAAGTTTCGCAGTAATTTGGTCATTTTTGGGCTCAGGTCAATATTAATGTCACCACAGGTCATCAAATTTACGTTTCATGAAACATATACAAATGCTTCCTTCTCAGAGGACATGCAAAGGATCTGGCCAATTATTTCCGGATCATGTTATTTTAGCTCATTTGTAATATCCCAGGCGAAATTATTGCTCAGTGACTCATGTAAGGTCTGCTGAGGTCATCTCAGGTCACCAGCACTATTTTGTCAATACATATTGATATAATAAAGCAAGATATAGACGAGGAAGGAACACCATTGGTATTGTGTCTCGTCGAGTCACGTCCCCCATATGCAGGATAACCTAATTGGGTCACCAAATGACCTTGACCTGAGGACCTGATGTCCTGAGGTTTGACCTGAGGTCAAATTTGAAGTTGACCTAACCGGGTCACCATTGATATGTTGTATCAAAGCGCCTTTACGCGAAGAACACGATGGTGTTAAAACTACTGTTATATGTATAACCAATGGAAAGTTATTAATGACAAACATTGTGAAAAAATTATCCTCCTGACATTTGGTGACCTCTGGGGCATAGCCATGAACTTGAGCTTAAATATCAGAAACATAAGGCAATTCCAATTTGCATGAGCTTTCCATTGCTTTTTTGCCATTTACTACTAGCTCTCATATTTCCCGAGATATTTGGGCTTTTCTAGAGCAAAGTCCTTCACTTTGAAAGTTTGAAAACGTAATTTGTATTACCTCTGGTGACCTCAATATTGACCTGAGCCGAATAATGCCCAGCAACTTTGAATGAACTACCAAAGAGAGCTTTTGAACGCTGTTTTCCGCGTCTTGCTAGCCTGTTTAGTTTTTTAGTTACAGTGAGAGATACCAATATGAATTGTACGCCGGGTTCATCGCCGACTAGCATACGGTGTTAGCACTCTGTCACGACCAATCAGAGGCTGGTATTTGCTGAACCCTCGTTGGTAATGCCGAAGGTGCCAGAGTGAGCCCTCCACCCCCTGGGCCATAGTACGTGCTGATGCATCAGCGTACCAAATCGCAGCGCTCTAGAATGCTTGGTTCGCCAGAAATGGCTAAGAGACGCAATTAGGTGCAGCCAGGGCAAGTGTCTGTGCACCTCTCAGGGCCACTGGCATGTCTCAATGGATACGTTTTGTGCAAGCGCACTAGCGAGGCCGACGAACGCGTAAGCTTTGTTGCAATACAAGGTGGTGTAGTGGCCTTGCCGTAAAGTGGATGTGAAACTACTTGCACGAGTACTGCACCACTAGTGGTGCAGCACGGAAATGCTCTCGCCAAGCGTTCTGTCGCATCGAACGGTGTTACCCGCGGCGCGATTGTCCCGGCCGCTTAGGCTCCACCGGACACAACCACGTCGGTCCGAATTTCCGAAAGGACAGCCTAAAAACATGTTAGCATATGTACTTTCAAATTATAGTATTTTGAATTAACACCAGTCGTGAGGAGCATAAGAGAATAACCCCTACACCGCTAAGGTTTTCGAGAATAGCGAAAAACGCACACCGCCATATTTTGTTACAGGTGTTCAGCAACCAACTACCCACGCTGAACTTCGACCTCGTATCATCTCTGGTCAGGTTGATCGGTTCAACATTGCAGGATTTCATAATGTCACAGTTACCTTCAATTCGTTTCTCTCGGAATTTCGCTATCAATGACCTTTGGTTCTGGCGAAGACACGTAGATCTCCACACACGATATGTATTTAATAGATTATCATTCAAATGACGCAACAAACGCACAAACAGGAATATACAATATAAATAGATTAAAATAAACACAAATAAAAACATATTGAAATGCAACACACACACACACACGCAGTGTCGTCCCTATGACATCACATTTGCAAGTTTGCCCACTGGATTAAATAACATTAAACAACAGGGCACGAATAAACATATGAACTAATATGACAATACGAATGAATATAAATATCGTATATCGCATGCAGGCGAGGATTCCAGACTTCGGTCAGAGGGGGGTGGGGAGCGCGCAACATGCATAGTGAGATGCGCGACCCCGGCTCGGGGAGGCGTCCCCTAGAGCCGAGCCAGAGAGCGGCCTCTCACATAATGCCCGTGAGGCGACCAATGTCAGTGGGTGTTATGTCTGGGTTGGCCGCCATCCGCTCCAATAGGATCACCGTCAAGATCTGACGGACTCGGGCGCGCTCTTCGTCGGAACGCTCCTCGTTCGGTATGGCGAAGAGCGCCCGAAACCTGGCAGCCAGCTCCTGACGGTTGGGTGGTGTTGAGCGGTGGCGCCGCCGTGGCCCAGCGCCTGAGTTGGGCATCGCCGGAGGACGTGTCCTGCGGGGGAGATGTGCCGACGGCAGCTGGGATGCCGGCCCGCTGTTCTCTCCATAGGCCCCAGGCGGCGATGGCTGAGCCGGCGGCACCTGTGATGCCGGACGGCTGCCGCGGGCGAATGCCCCGGCGAGATGGCTGTGCAGACGGCAGCTGGGATGCCGGCCCGCTGTTCTCTCCATAGGCCCGAGGCGGCGATGGTGAGCCGGGGCAACTCTGATGCGGAACGGCTGCCGCGGGCGAATGCCCGGGCGAGATGGCTGGTGCCGACGGCAGCCTGGGATGCGGCCCGTGTTCTTCTCCATAGGCCCGAGGCGGCCAATGGCTGAGGCCGGCGGCAACTCAGATGCCGACGGCTGCCAGGGCGAATGCCCCGGGCGGAGAATGGCTGTGGCCGCGGGCAGCTGGATGCCGGCCCGCTGTATCTCTCCATAGGCCGAGGCGGCGATGGCTGAGCCGGCGGCCACTGGATGCCGGCGGCTGCCGCGGGCGAATGCCCCGGGCGGAGATGGCTGTGCCGACGGCAGCTGGGATGCCGGCCCGCTGTTCTCTCCATAGGCCCGAGGCGGCAATGGCTGAGCCGGCGGCAACTCTGATGCCGGACGGCTGCCACGGGCGAATGCCCCGGGCGGAGATGGCTGTGCCGACGGCAGCTGGGATGCCGGCCCGCTGTTCTCTCCATAGGCCCGAAGGCCGCGATGCTGAGCCGGCGCAACTGTGATGCCGGACGGCTGCCGGCGGCGAATGCCCCGGGCGGAGATGGCTGGGCCGGCGGCGCTGTGATGCTGGGACAGGCTGGTCTACGTCGAAGGGGATACTGTCGTCTACAAAAATCATCTCCACTCCGGCCAGATCCAGGTCGCCGTCGGCTGAGGCCTCGGATTGCTGCTCCCAGTTTGAGCACGTCCGCCCACCAGGCACCGCCACCATAGCTGCCTCTGCATCTCGACCTGCCAACAAACATCACAAGTTCAAACATTTAGTGCTACAGGCGTTCCATTTGCACGTAGTGGTTGACCGCTTTGAACATTACTGGGGCATTCTGCACCAGCCTTATATATCGCTGATTTACAATTGACAAGACTATTTGCAGCGAGACTGACATATCATCTTTATCGACAGGCTTAAGTTTTACATCTAATCAGGTTGTGCAAGCAGTATCTGGGCCAGCAATCATAATATCAGATATATTTGCAGCATATCCACAGCAAGGCGGCTGTTGTATTAACAGTCGCAGCAGCGAGAAAGGTCTCGGCGCCTCAGTACCGCGCGCAGAAACTCCCCTCCGCTGTCCCGCGCCGGAGCCAGCTGACCGCCGTGATGCCGGGGGTCACGCCGAGCCGCGTCAGCTGAACGTGTCCCGGTCACGGGCGCACCAAGGCACGGCCAGTCCGGCGCAGTACAACATGACAGACGACTACAGCGGCTTTTCATTGTTGCACGTTATCATAAACTAGAAACATGCAATGCAATGAATGCAATAACGGCTGAGAAGTCAGGGACACTGATGTTCCATACATGCAACATCGCACACCTCAATGGAGAAACACGTGCATTACAACAGCGTACATGAATTATACCACACTTTTGCGAGTATGCATGAGGCAGTGTTGAAGATTTCCCAATGGTGCTGGAAGAAGATAATCTCACCTAGTTTTATTTATCGAAAATACATCGGAACTAACGGTCCTTGGTACTTGCGATAAAACCAAACTCGGTGAGATCATATTGTTAAAGCCTCGGAAAGAAATGTATGGTCACAAATGACACTGAAACATTTTGACAGCACAGCACGGCACAACACAGCACAGCACAGCACACGCACGCACGCACGCGCGCACGCGCGCGAAAGCTATCGCGCGAGCCAACACAAACGTATGCTGTTGTCCTCATATGACAGACATTGGCACACTTTTCAAGCTCGAGGGTAACGTCGAGTCATCGCACATCACTCACCGATGATGTCCAGAATTATTTCATCTAGTTCGTCGAGGACGACATCTGCCGTGTAGCCCTGGCCGGTCTGGCCCCGCTTCCGAACTTTCTCTGCAATTAATGGCTACGGTTAGATAACTGGGCACAATGCACAACAATTCGCGGATGACATAGCTCGCTCGTTAATCTATTCATTTGCACGTTAGTTGGCCTTTGCGGCTCATGACGTCCCAATTACTGCACGCAGTAGGGAATGCAAAATGGCATGGCCAAATGGCAGAATGGCACAGAAATGGAATGAGAACACGTATGACACGCCGAACACGAAGATGAAAGAACACACTACGTAAGTCAGAGAAGCCAGTTGGGAAGAAATTGATGGGTCAGACCCAAGTTAGTAAAATGGCAACAGCAACAACGAAAACAGGTAAATTGAAAGCAACCACAAGACAAAACAGTCGATATGATGTGAACTGGCATCAATAAAGATATTTCGTAATCAGTGACATGAGCACCCCTCTGACATGAGAGCCCCGTTTCGCATGTCGCATGCGCATGCGTAGTCCTGCATGCGTGAGCAAAAAGCATGCACAGTCAGTGGTTTGTTGCATTAACAGCAAGTAGGATAACTCGCTCCCATGTGCAGCTGACGGTGCGGAGGAGGCACTTGTAAGCCAGTGTTTGCCATTTAGGTCAGATAGTTTTCAATGGTATCAAAACGGGCCTTCTGGAAGTCAGGGTGGGCATTATGTAGGTGGAGGTGAGCCTTCTGGCGGCCACAGGGGCAATCTGGAGGCAACAGGGACCTTTTGTAGGACTCAGATGCCTTCTGGAGGCTTCAGGGGCTTTGTGGAGGCATCAAGTGTCGTATCGAAGCCACGAAGCATTCTGGAGGTCAGTGGGCCCTTTAGAGGTTAGAGTGGCTCCTCGGGACGTAAGAGTGAGCCATCTAGGAGTGGGCTCAATGGTATCCAAAGGATGATTTTCGTAGGTCAGAATGAGCCTTTTAGCGGCTACAGGGGCAATCTTGATGACAGAGTGGGCCAATCAAGGTCAGACCGGGCCTATGGAGGTCAGTGTTGGCCCTGTTCAGGTGAGAGTGGAGCCGTCTGGAGGTCAAAGTGGGACCCCCGGGGGGTCAAAGCGGAACCTCTGGGGGTCAAAGTGGGCGTTCTGAACATCAGAGTAAGCCCTATAGAGGTCAGAATCGGCCCTCTAGATGAATGGTGCAGTAGACATCGTAGATGACCCCGGGAAGTTCAAAGTGGGCTGTGTGGAGGGCATACATGTCCCTCTGGAGGTCAGTGGGCCCTCGGGAGGTAAATGGGCCCTCCGCAGGTTAGAGTGGCAACTATATAGGTCAGAGTGGGCCCTCTTGAAGTAAGAAAGGGCCCTCTGGAGGCCAGAAGGCTTCAAAATAACCCAATCTGGCAAATGCCCCCATCTGGCTAGAGACCCCGCTTTCAGAGGGCCAATTTCGACCTTCATAGGACACTCTCTTCGGCTTCCAGAGGATCCACTCTAACTTCAGAAGAATACTTCAGAAGATAACACTGACTTCCTGAGGGCACTGACCTCCATAAGGCCCACCCAGCACCCTGACCCCAAATGACCCTGACCCCAGCGGACCCACTTTGACCCCATATGTCCCAATCTGACCAACAGATCCCCCGCACTGACCTCCATAGCAACCTCTACAAACTCAACATACATCCAGAGGACCCAATCTTACCTCCAGCCCAATCTTACCTCCAGAAGACCCACTCTGCTTTCCAGAGGAACCTCTCTGACCTCAGACCTCAAGAGGGCCACTGTCCACTGCAGCCTTCAGAAGGCCCACATTGCCCTTCAGGAGACCTCCTTTTAATACCCTTGGTCCACTCTGACCTAGAGGGTACACAATAACTTCCAAATGCCCACATCTGGCTAGAGAGCACACGGTTCCAGAGAGCCCATTTAAACCTACATAGGGCACACTGTGGCTTCAAGAGGGCCTTTCTGGATACTATTGGACCCCATCCCGGGCTTCCAGCAAGCACATACTGATATTCAGACTTTCAGAGGACCCATTCTGACCTACAGAGAGCAGACACTGACCTACAGAGGGACGGCTGACCTCAAGAAGGCCCCTTTGGCATCCAGAAGGCTCACCCTGCCCTCTGGAAGGCCCCCTTTGGATACCTCTGACTTCAATTGGGCCCACCCAGTACTTTGCCCTCCAGATAACCCACCCTGACCTCCAGAGGGCCCACACTAACCTCCTGAGAGCCCACACTGAGCTCCATAGGCCCACCCTGCACCCTGACCTACATAGGTCCCAGACCCACTCTGACCTCAACAGGGCTAACTCTGACCCCCAGATGGCTTACTCTAACCTACAGAGGGTCCACATTAACCTCCAGAAGACCCCATTTGGATACCATTGAGTTTACTTTGACCTAGAGGGCACGCACTGAACTCCAGGGTCCATCTACGTACGATCTCCACACTCACCATGCATCTAGAGGCCACTCTGACCCTTAGATGGCCAATGCTGGCCTCCAGAGTGCCAACTCTGACCTTAAGAGGGCAAACACTGACCTGAGGGACGGCTGACCTCAAGAAGGACCCTGTGGCATCCACAAGGTTCACCCTGCCCTTCGGAAGACCCCCTTTGAATAACATTGAGTCCACTCTGACCTAGAAGGTAGACACTAACTTCTAAATGCCCCCATCTGGCTACAGAGCCCCGGTTTAGAAGGGCCCATTCAACCTTCATAGGAACAAACTCTTCCAGAGGGCATTGAACCCACTCAGGCTTCCAGCAGGCCCATACTGATATTCCGAGGGACAACTCTAGCCTCCAGTGGGCCAAATCTGACCTTCAGAGGGTAGATACTGACCTCAAGAGGGCCGGCTGACCTCAACAAGACCCCTGTGGTATCCAGAATGCTCACCCTGCCCTCTCAAAGACCCCCCTTTGGATACCGTTAAACCCAGTCTAACCTAGAGGGCACACACTAACTTTCTGAGGACATTTCTGAAAACTATTGCGCCGCTGTGGAGCGGGCCCACACTGATATTCAGATGACCAACTCTGGCCTCCAGGAGGCCCTCTACAGCCTTTACTCTGCATGCAGAGGACCCGTTCTAACCTCTAGCAAGCCCATTCAGATCTGCATGGCCCACTCTGGCCTTCAGTGGGTCACTGCTGGCTTCACGACGGCTGTTATGTTGTGCCGTGCGCCCGGTATGGGCCGGTGCGCCCCTGGCCACTAGGAGGCCGCCGCTTACAAGCGGCTGACCCCGGCCGGTGACCTCTCACCGCCGCGGCCGTGACGCGCCCACCGAGGCGAACTGGATGTGCACGCCGAGAGTAATTAATACAAGTCAACACCAGTCTTAAACCATAGCGTCAGAGGTGCAGAGCGGCATTGAGACACTACATGGCGCGTCGGTACTCAATCTACGCAAAGCACCCAAGTCACACCGGCAGCGGAGGAGAAGAACGGGCGGACGTGGCGCCTCCTCACCCGGGGACCCTGGCGCAGCAGCAATGGAAGCTGACGCAGGAAGCCCAGCGCCAAAGGACAACTTCGGGAGGAGCGCATGGCTCGCGATGATCGGAGCGCATGTGGGCCGGGCCGCTCCGCAGCGGCAGAGCGCGGCCAGCCGCCGCCCCCGCCGATGCGCGTCCAGTCTCCAGCTCTCGCCCTCCTCCGAGACTGCCGGCGTCAGCTATGGCGAGCGGCTGCCGCTGCCCGGCGCTGCCGGGCGAGCCGCTGCCGCTGCCCGGTGAGCCGCTGCCACTGCCGGGTGAGCCGCTGCCGGGTAAGCCGCTGCCCGGTGAGCCGCTGCCGCTGCCCGGTGAGCCGCTGCCGCTGCCGGGTGAGCCGCTGCCGCTGCCGGGTGAGCCGCTGCTGCTGCCGGGTGAGCCGCTGTCGCTGCCCGGTGAGCCGCTGCTGCTGCCGGGTGAGCCGCTGCCGCTGCCGGGTGAGCCGCTGCCACTTCGCGTAAGCCGCTGCCGGGTGAAGCCGCTCGCTGCCGGGTGAGCGCTTGCCGCTGCCCGGGTGAGCCGCTGCTCGCTCCGGGGAGCGCTGCAAAACCTGCCGGGTGAGCACGCTGCCGCTGGCCCGGTGAGCCGCTGCCGCTTTGCCCGGTGAGGCCGACCTGCTGCTGCCGGGTGAGCCGCTTCCGCTGCCCGTGGGCCGCTTCCGCTGCCCGGTGAGCCGGCTGCTGCTGCCGGTTGAGCCGCTGCCGCTGCCCGGTGAGCCGCTTGCCGCTTGCCCGGTGGAAGCCGCTGCCGCTGCCCCGGTGGGCAACGCTTCCGCTGCCCGTTGAGCCGCTGCCGCTGGCCCGGTGGGCCGCTTCTCCGCTTGCCAGGTGAGCCGGCTGCCGCTTGCCCGGTGAGGCCGCGGTTGCCCGGTGAGCCGCTGCTGCTTGCCGGGTGAGCCGCTGCCGCTGCCGGGTGAGCCGCTGCCGCTGCCCGGTGAGCCGCTGCCGCTGCCCGGTGAGCCACCGCCGCTGCCCAGCGAGCCGCCACCGCCGCAGCCCAGCGAGCCGCCACCGCCGCTGCCCAGCGAGCCACCACCGCCACCGCCGCTGCCCAGCGAGCCGCCACCGCCGCTGCCCAGCGAGCCACCACCGCCGCCGCCACTGCCGGGCGAACCGCCGCTGCCGCGCGAACCGCCGCTGCCGCCGTTAACGACCGCGACGCGCCCGCCAAATTTCAACCACTGCGCGTCGGTTCAGCAAGTCCTTGCTACAGACCCAAAGACCAGAACTTCATGGGACAGGACTGGACGTCATAACGTTGGTGCCGGGAGCAGGGCGTACTACCATGTACCGCCGCCCAGTGGGCGTACCTACTGGCGCAACCGCCGGTACCTGCGTCCCCTGCGGCCGATGGTGACAGTGTCTCCCGGCAGCAGCGGGGGTACCCACGCCGGCTACGGCGGCGCCACCTTCGGCACCAAACGCGACGACAGCACCCGTGGCAGCGGCGACACCAGAGCAGGCAGCAGCGGCACCTGCGTCACTGGTGACGTCCGCGGCCGTGACACCGGTGATTGTGTCACTGCTCCCGAAGCAGTCCCTCGTGCAGGCGCAGTACACGGCCACCGTAATTCGGCACACCCAGAAATCTCCGTTACTGGTCGGACCATGGGTATAAACTACGTAGTGATCGCCGGCGCGATTCAAACGAGAATCTAGTGTTACGTGTATCCTTTTGTTTTGGTGACGGTTTCGTAGTTTTGTTAAGACGGTGAGGTCGGAAGTCTCCCCCACGTCTTGAAGGGGAGGGTGTTATGTTGACGGCCGTGCGCCCGGTATGGGCCGTGGCGCACCCTTGGCCACTAGGCAGCCCGCCGTACACCGTGTCTGACCGGCGGTAACCTTCCACCGCCCGCGGGCCGTGACCTGCGCCCCACCGAGGCGACCTGTGTGCACCGCCGAGAGATAATTAATACTAGTTGGTGTCAATCGGTAACCCAAATTTTGGTTACCGAAAAAATTGTGTGACCGATTTGGTAATCGGTCGGTCAGGCTTATAAATTTTTGGACACTTTCCGGTCAGCTTGATCTTAAACAATTCACTTTTTGACACATTTTTACTCATTTTTATTTCTATGCAACAGTTTGGCACACTATTTGCTAGAAAAACAATTAACTAATGTAATTTATTTCTTTGGTCTTGCTTGCGACATCCACTATTTTGCTTTGTAAATGTATTATGTTCCATTTTCACAATTATAATATCTTTTTGGAAACTGTACATGTTCGTTTTATGAATAATGATGTTAACAAAGCTATTTTGCCAACGAGTATAAATAAGTATCCTATTTGAAAATTGGTCAAATCTTGGACATTTTTTGCCTCATCAAAAATCGGTCAATATTTAGACAATCGAAATGCCTGCTGTTTGGTATTGGATTGGTTTTGGTCAGGCAATTTCGGGAAAATGACATTACTAATTAATACAGTCAACACAAGTCTTCCATAGCGTCTAGAGGTGCAGAGCGGCAGAGGACACAACAGACGGCCACTATGGCCTCTAGACATTCTGGCGTCACCAAACAATGAATTATATATGCTGCTAATAATAACGTTCAACAGGGTGTTTATTCAGGATCATAAGGCCGGCAGTATGCGGTTTAGCACACAACAATAATTTTAAAATTGAAAATGAGAAAAACAAATGACACAGGACACCTCACACCAGTCGAGTGGAGGGGATCATTGGCGCTGTGCTTCGACAAACAACATACAATTGGAAGGAATACAAGCAGTAGGATACAGGTAATTGATGCTCATGTGTGTGGATGTCAGTGGAAAACATCAAGATTAGCAGCAAGCTGTCCCACGGTGTTTCACAGAAGCATGACAGGCAGTCACCACAAGCATAGACGGATGCATGTAAGCTCGCACTGAGGGTCAATACAATGCACGAAGTTCAAGCGACGCGACGCGACTGACACGGCAGACGGGCGGCCAATTGCCATGGTTGTCAGACATCCTTACTGGCAATGACAGACGGGTTCGACATTTGCAAATGCAATATTTAGTTTCATTTTGTTATGTAATTTGTGTTCCTCACTGGAAAATAAGGTGTAGACGTTAACCCGTCGGTCAGCGCTAGTCTGCCTCTCTTTTGTAGCCATGGCAACCAGCCGCACGGCTGTCGCGTCATCCGTGTCGCGACGCTCGTGCCGCTTGAAAATCGCGTAGTGTGAGTCGACCCTAAGACTTACATTATACCAAGATTCGAGTTCTTACTCCGCCATGACCCTCGGCCAGTTGGGCTGCAGCTGGCCGGTGGAATAGTGAGCTGTCAACGTGTACGAGCTGTCAGAAATTCGATATAATATTACGAATGCGGCTGGGGCATTCCACGGCATTTCGGCCAGTCCATAATCGGCATTATCATAAACTCTCACCTTTTCTTCAAAATTGGTGTATGGGGCGATCTTGGGTCCTGAATTCAGTAGTAGCAATATTAGCTCGATCTTACCCCAGGTTCTCGAATTATAGCCTCTGGCATTTTTGAAAGGTCACGCTGCAGAGGTATTTTTAGGCCGAAATAGTGCATTGGAGTTACTCAAATGCCGAAAACTTGAATGACTGAATTCGCAATGTAACGTAGTTCCCATTACTGAACTTTGTTGCGTGACTTTGAATGACCATGACCACGTGACTTCGTTATATTTTTCGATGACCTGTTGTGACCCCAGGTCCACCTCGAATTGCAATATTTCATTTTTCAAAATACGTGTCAATATATAGCTTACAACGCAACAAGTAAACAATTTTTTTCCTCTAATTTCCCTATTTTCCATCGGTATACCATTTTTTTATTAACCCCAGGGTGGAGGGTTAACGGGCAGATATATGCGAACCTATGTAACCGATGCAGACGAGGTCTTCACCGTTCGAGCTCGCGTGGTCTAAAACGGTGCCGTATAGACTGTTATCCACTTTGGGTTAACCTAAGTGGACTGTACATTGGACTCGAGCTTCCAAAATTCGTTGCAGATGTCATGTTCCAAACCTATGGGACTGATTTGGGCGGTATTATCACCAATCAATCTGGCGTGCTAAAAAAAAAAACGAGATGGGTTTCAGTGCAATTTGTTTTGTTCCAATATAAGTGAACCAAATTGGGTAATAACTGTCAAAAAAAAAAATGCAGACGTCATGCTTCGAACAAATGGGACCAATTTGGACAGGGTCTTCACCATTCGATCCAGCTTGTCCAAAACGGGGCCGTTAATAGTTTAATTGACTTTGGTCCAATCTAAGATGACCAAATTGGACCACAGTCACCGGTTTTATCGGTTTTTGTCCAATTCGGTCCACTAAGATCGGATCAAAGTGGGTAAAACTCATCACGGCATAGCTTTTGGCCAAAGCCGGATCGAATGGTAAATACCCCATCCAATTTGGTCACATATGCTAGGCCCATGACGTTTGTAACGATTGTGGTCCAATTTGGTCCACTTAGATAAGATCAAAGTGGATAAAACTCAGTACGGCACCATTTTTGGTCACGCCAGATCAATTGTTGAAGACCCAGACCTAATCGGCTCCATGCATTCGGAGCATGACATGTTCTGCAACAATTGTGAGGTGGTTTTGAACAGTGTAGTACAATTAAGTCCTCTTAAATAAGACAAAGTGGATAAAATGCAAAACGGCATCGTTGTAGACCACGTAGGATTGAATGGTGAGAACACCATCCAAATTGGTCACATTTGTTCAAAGATAGCTGCCCGTTTCCCCTCCCAGTGGAGGGTATTGCGGACAGGTGCACGTATATCGGTGAAAAATATTAAAAGCGGAGGAAAACGCAAATGTTTTCATTGGTTGTGTTATTAGGTTGGGTATTGGCTAGTATTTTGAAAGGTGAAAATTTGCAATAAAAGGCGGACCAAAGCTCACACAAGGTCAAATAAAGAAGGTAACGAGGTCACGTTGACAATGTAATTCAAGGTCACGCAATGCAACAAGCCAAAAAATTTAACATCCCTTTCATTGTTAATTCTGCAATGTAAGCATTTCTGACATTTGGTTACGCGAAACGCGTTATCTTGGCCACCAAAAATACCTCTGCAGCGTGACCATGCAAAAATGCCCGATACTATAAATCGAAAACATGAGGTCAGATACAGAAGACCTGAGGTCAGATAAGGTCAGGTAAATCAAAGAAAAGCAAGGGCGATGAAGGACAGATGCAATACAAACACGCCATGTCTTCTGTCATCAGTGGCAAGTAACATCAGCATCGGCAGGCTAAATTGGACATTTGTAGGAAAGTTGACAAATATAGGTCAGATGTAGTAAATAATGATATGTCAGTGCTGCTGAGAACGATGGTGATATTCGTTTCTTAAAAAAGCCACTTTTTAGTTTTTTACAATGACGCAATTATTGAGCTGCAAAGCCATGGAGAATAGGCACAATCATTGGAGTCTTTTGTTATCGTACTTGCAGCTGGCACAGCGTCCTAGGATTGCTTAGGAGCTGGGGTGCAGAGTTGAAAACTGAGGCCAAAAATCAGCTTAGAGTGGAAAATTATAAAAAGGGGATGCAGCTATAGCAATATCAAATTATCCCCTTACCAGATTTAGTAATTATACATATGCCAATGGAGGGCTCCAATTATACAGGACATTTCGAAAAAAGTAGTTGAAAATTCACCATAAAACGCAGGGACAATGGTAACAATTGTATCCATAGGGTGTTGTTTTCCACCACAAATTTATAATGCTAGGACAGTGAGCTGGCAACAGCAGGCAATTCAGCAGAGGTATTCTTTGTTATCCGTGGGCCAACAATCTTGAAGTCGCTGTCAGCCAATCAGCAGCAGCACTTGCAAGGAAGTATTTCGCAAGTAAGCAATTGCAATGCTTAAGAACGGTAAAGTATTGTTTTTTTTTTTGGTAATTTGTACTTTTTAATAACGGCCACATATAATGGCTATCTCAGTTCAATACCAGTGCAAAGGTAAAACATTCTTTTTAAAGGGAATATTGCANACGTTTTGTGAGCGTTACAAGGTAACGTTGTGCCAACGTTCCTGGGAGTCTACAAAATTACACTATCACAACGTTGTGTACTTGTGTTACAACCCAGTCACAACGTAGCGACAACGTCAAATTGTTAGCTGGGAATCGAAGACTTTGGATGAAAAGTATGGCCCATACAATCGAATGTCGAATACCTTGATTTTGACATTTGACCTGACCGTGACCTGATTTTAGACCTCAATGTTAAAATATGTAGCATGAATGAAATTCTTCTTATTGTCAGCTTTCGAATGCCTTCTTGCGAGTCTCGCACTGCGCTCATTGGTTTGAACGATAATCAGGGGCCGGTACCCCCTCTTAGTTAATAACGCTAGAAATGTACGCCATTTACTGGCAATACCACTGTTTTGGTATTGTCAGCATTTTATGCGGGGACAAACTTTATCCTTCATATTGCTTGGGCTGTTTGAACACGCTCAAATATTCTTTTAGAAATATGGAGAACGGGCGCGGAGTGCCGTCATTTTTGTGTCATTTTTGGCGATATGTATCATTGATTTTGTGCGCGCCTTTAATTTTGTATTTCCCGGGAACATTCTAATTCACAGTTATATACATGCACCCGTTACCTGAGGTAGAACTGACCTATTGGTCAAGTGCCCAGCCCCAATTAAAGGAAATAGTTCACCTTGGATTTTTTTCAAACACAATTTGATTATATTTGCAAATACAACTTCTTTTCATAATGTCAAAAATAGCCATACATCGCGCCGATTCAGGACAGAAGGACGTTAGCAATTATTGAATTTTAGTCAAACTATATGCGGTGTACTCTCCGCACGTCAACGTGGCTCAGCAATCATATTCTCGATGTTGTCCGGTAAGAAATTACTGTATAGCCTCTGCCCAGGCGTGTGGGCCCACAATTGCCTCTGCCCAGGTGTGTGAGGCCCACAATCCTTCGACAAAAAGTCAAATATATTCGGCTGGAGAGCCCTTAAAGCCCAGAAAACTTACAGTTCGGGTTTTTTCAACACGGGCTACAAAACTGCTCTCTCAGTTCAAAACCCATGTTGAAGGTGAACTATTTTCTTTAAGTTCAAGATAGACGGCAATGGAAGGTAAGACGGCCACCACTCTATGCAAAACAAAACTTAAGCTACGGCACGAAAAACGGTGTCCTACGCAACAATTGTATTTCCATCCATGACTTGTAAGTTGTATGTCCGTTTCTAACACCGTCACTCTACTGTCGAAATTTTCCAGTCATGACTCATGTTCATGGGTACGAGGTGAAATTCCACGCGCATCACCCATCACTGAGACCATTTACATGCCCAAATTCAAATCGGCGTCGAAATATGGCTTCCAAATCAATGCCACTAGGTCTAAAGAGAATGAAATAACTTAATAATTCGCATAGGAGAAAAGCATTGCTTCGCCGATATTCCCCCCCCCCCCGGTTTCGTCGTGCGACGTGACAAAGGTGATATTAGGTAGTCTACAGTTCCTAGAACTAAGGTTGATCAGAAGCTTGGTTTTCCATGAATCACTGCTAATGAAACCTGTATGTTTCAGGTACGTAATCTGAGGCCAGAGACAAGGGCGGATCCAGAAAGTCAAAAAGTTGTTTTGGGGAGTAAATCCCTAAAGCTCTTAAGCACACACACACACACGCGCACACACACACACACACACACACACACACACACACACACACACACACCACCACACACACAGACACACACATACACACACACACACTTCACGCGGCGGCGGCGCGCTACACAGGCGACCACCGGCCGCTCCAGTGTTATTGTGTTTTCTTGTGGGAAAAAGAAGCCTTTCATAATGAAACTTACCCTCTACGTGATCGTAAAATTGAGCTTCATCTTTAAGTAGTGACATAAAAACCGTGAGTCGTGTCTTTTTCAAGAAATCTTCTTGCAAAGAATTGCGTGACAGATCTGTGTACCGCATGCTTGAACATCTGCGCTGGACACATTTGAAGACCTGAAGATTTATTTCGATGATAACAACATCAGAATTACCGTGACAGTGTAAAAGTGGTATTCATCGGCACATAGCTCATTTATTTCTCAAGAAATCTTCAAAAACTGAATCACTACTTTCTGTCGGACTCCTACGATCTGTGCGGCGCGGATGAGCACCTCACCAGATTCATCACCCCAGCCCGTTGCCATGGAAACCCCTGCTGACCGGTGGAACTGGACACCCCTCGACCGGGATACGTCCGCCGCTGGTGCCGCCCGGCTAAAGTCAACATGCGAGCGCCGAAACGGTCGCCGGGGCACGCCCCCAGCGGCCGCGCGGCGGGGGCTGCTCGGGGCGGGTGGCGTGTCCGCCGGGCCAGGGAAAGGGGAGCGGCAGACGAGCCGAACTGCTCCCGCGCTGGAGCCTCGCTCCGTCGTGTTAGGGCGCAAAACGACCCACCCTGGACAAGGACCACCGACGGGCGACGGCCCGGCCCGATCCGACTCACCAGCTGCCGGCCGGGTGGAGACGGTCCACCGCTGGGTGGACAGGCCGGAGCACCGCTTCTAACTCTCAAGCACCCTCATTACCTCACTACCACCGGCTCGAGCCGCGCTGGCGGCGCTGTCTACACACGGCAGGCACCTACTGAGCTGCGCAGCCTGACCACCGGACAGCGGAAGCGTCAACTTCTGGCCCGCCTCAAGCAACTGCTACTTAAAAGGGCGACCGTTCAGCCCGGTCGGGACCACCCGGCGGCGGCGACGGTGCTGAGCCCGTCCGTCTCAGGACCAGACGAGGGCTACGTCTTCCCTGCCCCGGCGCCGGAGTCGCTGCCCGTGGCCTGGCGCGTCCCCCACGGGCTGACCCAGCGCCAGACCAGCCGGCTGACAGACGCCGGCGGCCGAGGTGACCCGCTGAACGAGGACGGCGCGCGCCCAGACCGCGGCGCGGCTGCCGGCAGCGCTGCGATGGCGCGTGACCGCTGCAGCGCCGCACCAGCGACAGCCAGGATCACCATAGAGCTGCTCAACATCCAGTCGCTGCTCCCCAAGATGTCCGATATTAGAGCCGAGTACAACAACGAGATGCTGGACGTTTTTGTGCTTCAACAGAGGCAAATATGAAGGCCCCGTACTCCCAACAGTTTCATCAATCTCCCCGTTACAACGTTTTTCGATATGACAGACACATCGGTCGCAAAAAATCCGGTGGAAGAGTTGCGATCTTCATCAAGGAGTCCCTACAATCAACCGATACAAGCAAATCGGTGCCTACCAGCACTTCGTCGCACAACGAGTCTCTCTGGCTCAACGTCAAATAAACAAGCAACGATCGACCCATGTATAAGCTGTATCTACAGGCCTCCGTCTACCTCACCAGCGCAGATCCACAGCGACTTCAACCTCATCGAGGAACAGCTGCAATCAATCATCATCTCTGCTCATCCTTCCAAGGGGATTATATTGGCTGGAGACCTCAACGCCGATGCTCAGACAAATCCAACAGCTTATTAGCGCCTTGTGGAGCTAGAGTAAGAGAGATACGGACTCAGTAACCTGGTCCAGGAGCCCACCTTTCACCGCGGTGACACCAGGTCTGTGCTTGATGTTGTTCTTATGTCTGACCGCTGGGACAGGACCTTAACCACCTGTGTGTTCCATTCAACCTTGCGATTACACATCCCACCATCACCGTGTAACGATTACCACTGCCATACCTCGCATCAGATCTAAGCTCATGTATCGCACAGGCCGTAATTGGCGCAGGTTAGACAAGGTGGCGCTAAGGTCCGATGTCAGTGATGATGATTGGCGTGCAGTTGTTAGGCGGGAGAACACCTGTGAGGATCAGTGGAGTTCTTTTTCAGCCGAAATGAACCGCATTCTTGACGCTCACGTCCCCATCCGCAGATACCGCGTTCATAATCCTGCTCCACCGCCGATTAGCGACAATACACTTAACCTAATGAGACAACGCAGGAAAGCTAGAGCAGGGACTGACAGAGGTGCTTACCATCTACTTAATACGCAGGTTAAACGGGCTATCCGTAAGGACACGCGGGATAGCATTACCGCACGAATTAATAACACACCCTCCTCCACATTGTTCCGGCTGCTGCAGCCAATAATAGCTCCAAAGCGCGGCCCCCCAACCCAGCCTGAGAACCTGACGCCAGATGAAATTAATAACTACTTTACGTCAGTAGGTACAGAGACGCGAGATCTAGTTAGCAAGCAATATCAACAATCGAACCGTGAGGAGTTGCATGTCCGTCTCCCACGTGTAAACACTGGGGCCCTAAATACAATTCCCGTCACCTTGGAACAGGTGCAGCGCACCCTGTTCTCTATGACGAACAAGGACTCTGGTGCGGAAGGTGACATCCCTGTCAACATATTAAAGCTTTGCTTTTCGGTTATTAGCAAAACTCTTTTACAGATTATTTATACCAGCATTGTGACCGAAACGGTTCCGTCAAGCTGGAAGCGCGCCATAGTCATACCCATTCACAAAAGGAACGACCCATCTTGAGGCCTCAAATTTCCCGAACCGTCACAATTTCCGTCCCAACCATTTGTAAGCTTGTAGAAAAGCTTGTACATCATCAGCTCACCTCATACCTAGTACATCACGGCCTTTTTAGCTCTGACCAAACATGGCTTTATGGAAAAAACATTTCGACATGCACGCTCTTATATGCATTTACTGACAAAATTGTACAGGGGCATTGGACACTCTGAGGTAACTCTTCTCACTCTAATTGAACCTCAGTCGCTTTTTGATGTGGTGGATTCATTCTATCTACTAACCAAGCTGCAACAGCTTCAAATATCAACGGTTGGATTGAAATTCTAGAAGGTCACACACAGCGCGTTAGAGTGGGGAAGACGCTTTCAGAACCTCGCGACATCACAAAATCGGCACTTTCCAAGGTTCGTGCCTGGGTCCTTGTTTTATAACATCTTCAGCAACGACATCTCATGTTTCATTTCCCACATTATATTAAAACGACTCCGCTCACCATGTGCGCTTACGCCGATATTACCCACTGGCCATCACGGGACCTCGCACTAGCTGGACGAGATTGAAAGCGGTCACGAGGTCGGTGTTGGATGTGATGGGGCACATGGTTCATGCAGAATGGCTTATATCTGTAACGCCAGCCAAAACCGAGCTGTTGTGTGTGGGGACCGCCGCCAAAATCTGCCAGTTAAAAGGACCAGTTCCAATCGTGTTCATGGAACAAAACGCTTGCAGTGTCCACAACAGTAAAGAACCTCGGTGTTATTATGGACCCTTACCTGTCCTATGAAAATCATATCTCACATGTGGTAGGCAAATGTACCGGCATACTGATAGGCATACTGAATGCCAAGCAGGTTCTACCACTGACCGATTCTACCCAAAGATCATCGATGCGCGTGGGTGTTCTCCCATGTGAGACTGTGCACAAAGTTTTATGGCAGTGCGAATCTACCAACTATCGAAGCTCCAGGAAAGTGTTCAATTTCGCCGCCCGAGTACTATCAGGACGAAGCAAAATCGATCACATATCTGATGTTATCGAGGAATTAGGGCTGGCTATCGGCGCATCAATACGCGACGGTACTTTCACCTTTGCTTGATGCATAACATACTGACGACCCGGGAAACCTGAGGTTATGCGTTCGTCACTTTGGTGTACTACAAACTATGAAATTGCTCGCCATGGGATACCAGGCCAGTCAGATAATCTCGCCCATTCTCGTGTAAGACTGAACCACGGTAAGAGGCAGTACATGTACCGCGCTGCTAAGCAGTATAACGAGCTTGCATCAACCGAGAGTGTCCGGTATGCCCAGATCTCTTTAAGTCACACTTGCCGCAAGCTGCTTCGCAGCACAAGTAACTCTGTATATTGTTTGCTCGATCGATATATTATATATAGGACCAGAATGAGCTATTAAAACTGAGGAATGTGTCTAAGTTAATTTCTGTCAGGTAGAATTGTACGTAGAGTATAAAGCTGAAGTAGCAGTTTGGTAGCATTATATAAACGATTAGCGTGTATAGTCAGCATATGAATACGTCTGCCTTTCATGTGACGAGGTCTAAGAATAGCCCATTAATTGTTGGAGAGACCGTAGATGTATACAATACAATACAATACAATACACACACACACACACACACACACACACACACATTAATTATATATATATATATATATATATTATATATATATATATATATACTATATATAGTATAATGTGTGTGTGTGTGTGTAGGTGTGTGTGTAGGTGTGTGTGTGTGTTGTGTGTTGTGTGGTGTGTGTGTGTGCTGTGTGTGTGTTGGTGTGTGTATGTGTTATTTTGTATGGGCTTACATCATCTCTTCATGTATAAAGAGGCGAAACCGGAAAAACGTTACTATATAAATATATATATATATATATATATATATAATAAGATGTGTGTGTGTGTGTCATCCATGAATCACTTGCTAATGGAACCTGTATGTTCAGTAACCTAATCTGAGGCCAGATTAGTACCTGAAAACATACAGGTTTCATTTAGCAGTGATGCATGGATGACACACACACACACACACATATATATATAATGTAATATATATATATATATATAATATATATATATTATATATATATTATAATATATACATCAGTTTTCACGGATTTCGCATTCTTGATACATGAAGAGATGATGTAAGCTAAACGCTTCTTAGTAAACGCTGCTTATATTTTCTTTTGGAATAGGCAACGTTGTAATTTGTTTGCCGATTTCAGGCGGTGTGGGAGGCTTGGCCGCTTTGCTCCCTCTTGGATCCGCCAGCCGTAAAAACATTGGTATGGGCGAGGGTAAATATTGGGGGCCGAGGGCCACCCAAAACGTTCGAGTATATACATCGAGACCTATGTTAAGACGGTGCACACTACACCAGCGGTTTCATCGTAAAGAATATGGATACCCTCTTTTGATGACAAGAATGATTAGTCGCCCCCTTTTCCATCGCACACTTTGTAGAACTACAACCACTGCTTTATGCAATATGCAAGAACGACAGCACACGAGACTACTTATATTCATGTTCCTAGATGGCGCTAGTAGTAAATGACTGAAGTTATGCTGTACCGCATAGCTTGAAGCCGAGAACTTTCTCGGCTTCAAGCTATGCGGTACAACATAACTTCAGGCCATTTACTACTACCGCCATCTCGGGACAGGAATATAAGTATCCTCGTGTCCTGTCGCTCGTGCATAAAGCAGCGGTTCCAGTGAAACAAGTTATAAACCGTAGCTCAAAGCTGAACATCATTTAACATTAATTGACTATGATGTTCTGCAACAATGTGGTGACATTGAAACAGAAGCTGGAATAGAGATGGGATAGTGAAACAGAAAACTGGGATAGAGTATTAGAGTAGAGTATCTGCATTGTGCGCCATCATAAAACGAACAATTTTTCGAAGAGATTAAGCTATCATTCTTAAATTGACGTACGACTTCTGCTGCTGGTATCAGGGAAGCGGAAACGCAGAGAGGCTCCAGCTTTCAGGGCGCTCCAGCTTCTCCCTCGGTCCTGATCTGGCACGTAGCCAAGGTGGCGGCTGGGGAGGCCGCCCCCTGGAGGCCCTTTGGGCCCTTTTTGAGGCCCAGCGGGCCCTTTTCTGCGAGCGCAGCGCACCGAAAAGGGCCGATGAGACCGCGCTCTCGTCTTTCGACAGTTTAGAGCACTTCAGAGGTACTTTAGAGACACCAGGGCCCTCTCTGAAAGACCAGAGGGTCCTTGGACGTTCACAAGAGCCCTGTGCATGTCGGAGTGCCCCTGGACAAGTAGAAAGGGGTCCTGAGTGGGTCAGAGGGCTCCCTAAACACGTCGAATGTTCACCTAGTCTGCACAGAGGGGCCCCTGGGAAAGGTTTGTGGAGAGGCCACTGAGCATGTTCGGCAAAGACACAAAGCAGCCAGTTGCAGTCCCCTTGCCAATCTTAAGGATCCCTGAGGCAAGGCTAGAGGGCCCCTGAACCAGAGGGCCCTGGGAGTTTCAAAGGGCCCCTGTGCAAGGTCAGATGGGGCTCTGAACCAGTAACCGAAAGGGCCCCTGGGTGGTCAAATAAAGGACCTCTGAACATGCCCAATGGTTCCCCCTAGTAGCACGTAGGGGTCCAGGGCAGGTCGAAGGGTCCTCTGAGCATGTTGACAAGGCGACAAAATAGAAAGTGCAGTCCCTTACCTGGTCGGAAGGGCCCCCTTAGAAGGCTGGAGGGCCCCTGGACAGACCAGCGGACCATTGGGAAGTTCAAAGGGCCCCTGTGCATGTCAGATGGGCCCCTGACCAGACCGAAATGGCCTCTGGGCAGGTCAAAGGACCCCTGATTACGTCGAATGGGCCTCTATTCATCACATAGGTACCATTGGTTTGGTCGGAGAGGCCCCTGAGGATGTCGGTGGGGTGCAAAAAGCAGACAGTGCAGTCCCTGGCCAGCTCGGAAGTGCCCCTGAGCAGGCTGGAAACGGAAAGGTTTTCTGATCAGATCGGAGGGGCCCCTGAATAGACCAAAAGAACCCCTAGGTGGCTAAGAAAAGCCCCTGAACATGTTAAATTGGCAAATCCTGGCTACGTGCCTGGTTCATGGGCCTCTCTGAGGGTCCTGGTCCAATCCAGCTCATTTAAAGTTAAGGAAAAAAGGGACTTCACAAAATAAAGTGGCCAGAATCCGTAGTGGCTTTCATGTCCCTTTTTTGGGGTTGGGGGTCCTTTCAACGCTCGAGAAGGGCCCTTTTTAGGCGCCGCCCTCCCCCTGGACGAAATCCTGACTACGTGCCTGGTCCTGACTGGCAGTGGCGGCGGAAGCAGGGGGCTGGGGGTGCAGGCTGCCCCCATCGAAAGAGGTGGGGGGGACAAACATGTATTTTTTCCCCAAACATGCTCACGCCAATAACGTTTTAGAGGTCCGCACAATACGCAATACGACGCATTGACGAGAATGCTTATCCAGGGCATAAAACTCAATTTTCGTGCCGCTGCGCGGCGCAATATACCTATTTCAGAGTTACAGGTCTTCCAGCCGAATTTTTTTCGAAGATGGTAAAGCTGATTTCAAATTTGTGTCGCTGGTTCCAAAGTCGGTATGGCCCGTGCCATACTGCACTGCCATACTGCCATGGTCTGTCATACTGCATTTTCCATCCTTGAAACGTGCCTTTTCATCCATTTTGTTTGGCCCTTTCAACGCTTGAGAAGGGACCCTCTCGAGGCGCCCACTCTCCCCCTGGACAAAATCCTGGCTACGTGCCTTTTTCAAGTTAAAGTTGATAAACGTTTCATGCTTATAACGATCGGTGCTCACAAGTACTTGGCAACGAATTCACTGTCCGAGAGACAATTAGCCTGCCTACGCAGTGCTGTTTACTAAGATTACTTTACCTACTATATAGTTATTTACCATGCAGGCATATAATATGTTTCATGCACTCTATACTTTGCGAATGTGTACCAAACTTCTATGAAAATTCAACAAGTATTTGAAAAAGTGGATTGAAATCGGCGGTTTATAGCTTGGCCTGAGACTGCGAATTATTTAGTGTTCACGACTTTTTTAAAATAAATTTTATGTTTTTCCCATCAATTTTCAACTAACAGTTATTTAATATACTACAATGCACACATGAAACATTTATGGAAACCGTTTATTCATAATAAATCTATAAACTTTTCAGAAAACCGTGATGCATTCCGCGAATTAACTTGGCCAAGGACGTATTTAGTGTATGCGATTTGTTTCATGGACCAATCAGGGACGTTGTCACGCTTCTTGGAGGGAAGGGTCTAAAATCGTCGCGCTTATCAGGCAGGCAGGCCCATGCTCCGAAACTAACTGGCCGATCTGGCTGATTTTTCACCATTCGATTCCAAATGGTCTAACTCGGTGCCGTTAAGAGTTTTATGGAGTTTGGTCCACCCTAAGGGCACCAAATCTTTTTAGTATAAATGTACAGGCAAGCCCATGCTCCGAGACTATGGGACTGATCTGCGTGATTTCTTCACCATTTGATCCGGCGTGGGCCAAAATGGTGCCGTTATGAGTTTTAAACAGATTGATTCACTCTAAGTGAAACAAATCGGACCAAACCCACCCAAAACTGTTCAGTTTGCAGGCAAGCCCATGCTCATTGGACCCAAACCAAAAACCGCAACGGCTTTTATTGCCACTTTTCATATTTCAATTCTGTTTTGGCTTTACCAGAGCGCACCGACTTAGTCATCGCCCAAAAAGGCGTTTTACTGGTTAAAAATTGTGACTTAAATCCGAGGAGATATCATCTAGCGTTTTTGTTGTGTGTGTGTGGGGGGGCACTTTGCCTGAGAAGGTGCCCTGGGTGTCTGTCCCCCCATCTGAAAATACCTTCCGCCGCCACTGCTGACTGGTGTCCGTAAAAATATCAAGAAAGATATGTTGCCAGTAGGTATGTATGTATGTACAATGTACAGTCGGTATATTGTGTATCTTCCCCTTTTTAGTTTCTAAAACTCATCTAATTTCACTTATGTGTACATAAAGGACTGATACAAGGAAACGTGTGGTGCCTATCTAGGTAGGTACCACAAGTTCCCTTAAATCAGTCCGTCATGTACACAGGAGTGAAATTAGACGAGTTTTAGAAACCAAAAAGTGGAAGATACATAATAGACCGACTGTACATACATACATACATACAGTGATAACGGGTCATTGACAACTGTGCATTAACAGTTAACGGGCCACTAGCATTGACGCATAGACAGATAACAGGCGTTAGGATCGAAAATGTCACGGAAACTAACGGGAGGTAACTGGTTAACGGTCCAATGCATCCACTTATTGGCATTGCTCCGCTGTACTTACTACTCGGCATTGCATTTGTGCTTGCACTTTGTCTGTCATAACGGACATTCACTCAGTGATTCAGGCCATTCGGTCAAACTGACATATCAGGGCTTAAGTGGGCCTGCAGACGGAGCTGGCTATAAATCGCCGAGTGTCTCTCCAGCCACTCTGCAGCTCTTCCTGACGAGCTGCGGCACGGAGAGCTGCCGTCTCCGGCTGCGGCTGCGGCGGCCTCTCGGAGCTTCCCCAGCTCAAGGCCGGCCACCGCTGCCGAGTGGTGTGCTGTTTCCGGTCAGCTGGCCGGGGTAGCACTAGGAGGGACGGGTCGGGTCGAACAAGTGTCACAGGATTACCAAGTGCAGGCTGAGCGGGCACCGCGTGCCGCCGACGTCACTGCCCGACCCGGCGTCGATCGATGGCATTCCGCCTAACGTCTGCACAGTGCTGCCCGGGTCAGCTGCACTGCAGTGACGTCACGTCAGCACCTGGCTGACGTCACCGGAACAGGTGATGGCCCCCGGCGTCACCGCACCTGTCAACAGAGTGGCCCGCCCTCCCGGATACTGACAGTACACACTGTTATACAGTACACACAGAGGAGCACTCGGTTAGGAAACACACGATCGGATGCCTAGGACACCTTTCAGGGCTCAGGACACATGCTGACGGTGTTGTGTGAAACATGCTGACGGTGTTGTAGGACACAGACGCTGTCTTCAGTTCATCCAACTAGCTGCACTTTCTGCTTTGAATGCCTGCGATTCAGAGGCGTAGGCTGTAGCCAGCTTCCGAAAGTTAGGAGGTACGAAGGCACTTTGAAATCCATTCTTCAGATGCATCGCCCATAGGCGTAATGTTCAAGTTTGAAAAAGCTACTGGGGACTGATTTCCAGTGACCCCACTGGTGGTTACACCCCTGTTGCGATATGCAAAGGAGTCCATCTATTTATGAGGTCAATTCTTCCCATGCAACACCCATAGGCGTAATGTTAAAGTTTGACAAAGTTACAGGGAACTGATTCCCAGTAACCCCACTGGTGGTTACGCCTCTGTTGCGATATGCAAAGGAGTCCATCTAATTACTTCAACACGGCGGTGCCATCGGCTCTTAAAACTTAAAAAATACATTTAAAAGAGCGCTGAAAGTGAATAAATGGTCGTATGGAAACCGTTCACCTTAACGTATGAGGTATAGTCGAAAATAGTCAGTTATATTAACGACGCTCATCGCACAAGTTTATGGAAATCTGTGAGAGTTGTTGTTATCATTGATACATGAATTTGTTTCCTGACCCACTATGTAGAATGTTAGCTTTCAATGGGTATCCTGCCCTGCTTAACCAACGGGCGGTACACTGCACGATATACTCTCATCGAGATTCAGCCCAGTTAAAGGGGTATTAAGTGACGCCCTGCCTCGTTAGGCGGTGTGGTCAAGAGGGTCCGTCTTCGTGCTGAGAGTTATACCCAGAGCGCTGTATAGCAGAATTACTAGCAGGCCTTGCTCAAGCCATGTACAAGCAGTGCAGTGATTGGAATCCGTCCCTGACCTGAGCGGTGGGCGGTGTCCCTTGGTAGCCGGGCGGTGCACAGCTGACGCCTTGGTTCAGCCGGTATTAACCGCCTGACCTGAGGTGGTCGGTGTCCTCTGGATAACCGGGCGGTGTGCAGATGATCCCTGGTTCAGCCGGTATTAACCGCCTGACCTGAGCGGTGGTCGGCGGTGTCCTCTGGATAACCGGGCGGTGCGCAGGTGATCCTTGGTTCAGCCGGTATTAACCGCCTGACCAAAGCGGTGGGCGGTGTCCCCTGGTAACCGGGCGGTACACAGCTGACGCCTTGGTTCAGCCGGTATTAACCGCCTCACCTGAGCGGTGGGCGGTGGCCACGGCAGCTGTTCAGACAATGCTACTGTGTCTGTGTGGGCGGTACGGGTCGATAGTCGATACCGACGGCGCGCGGTATCACATGCTGGCGGGTAAAGGTGACTCACGCAATCTGGACCGACGACTGGCGACTGGGCTGTAACCAGAACGCAAATACTAAGAAATGGATTGAATGTTCGAAGAATTAAGCATCAGTTGTATTATTGCGGATGCCAGGGGCGGATCCAGCCCCTCGGTTGGGGGGGGGGCAACTTTTTCCGGCAAAGAGGTACCCCCATTTTTTTCTTCACGGATTTGGGCTTTTCACCTTATTTGGCATTAGAGATTAAACAATACGATTTATTCCAAAAATAATTTTTTTCTGATTTTTTTCTGATTTATTTTTTTTTCGGAAAAAAAATCGGGGAAAAAATGTGGAATTTATTCCCGTTTTGGGGGGTAAGAAATCGGGGAAAATCACTTTAAAACACACAGAACACTATTTCCGTAGCATATACACACGTAGGTAATCAATAAAGTAACGTTTATCTCATACCAACTCGCAAGGGCGTCACCGATAATTATTGAGGGGGTCGGATGCAACCATGAGCACCGAAACAACGGATATATTCCGTTTTGTCTGCGTGATCGCTTGAGTCCTGTAATCATTTTAATGTGGATTTTCCATGTTTAAAATACGCATTTGGTTTTTATGTTAGGTACTTTAGTGTTTTAGGGGCCGATGTTCACGTCCATTATTGTTTTCGCTCGCCTTTTTCGGAATCGTGCTAGGCCATGCTTAAGCTAATAGTAGGCCAGCTTGAAAATTAACCCTCGGCCATCAGGGGGGCCTGACAGCCTCCCTTGATGTTTTTCTTTAAATCACTTCTTACTCATGCGGCGCATCGGTTGCTCTAGGGAATCTCTCCAGCTAGCGCTGAGTTGACAACAAGTCTATACCGTAATAGCTTGCGACGAGATTGCAACTGAAATTTGTTCAGGTCATTTGGAAGAAAATACTTAGTGACGATTAGTGGGTGTGAAAGACCGGGTAACTATATTGCAAAAATCGTAGAAAATAGAGATTTGCCATCAAATGTACAGAAAGCGACAAAGATCGAAAATGCCATTTTATAGGAAAAGGCCCAACTCGGATTTCCGAAATTTTGGGTTTCTAGCACTAAAAAAAACTGAAAAAACTGGGAATCACTAAAAAAACTAAATTGTCAAAGATTTTGAAAAAAGATAAGTGAGAGAAACTAAATATGGGGAAATACCCAACCAAATTTCAAAGCAATGACATTGCAATAACTATAGTGATTGAGTGATGGCTCCTAAGTATACGAAACACTTCATACGTACATTTAGTTTACATCACTTTTGGAATATTATTTTGACCAGATACCAAACAATAAATACATTTTCTGTATTTCTGAGACAAAACTGGTCAAGGGCCAAGCTTTTTATTTACATTTATTAATTTCTCATTTTGATTTTTTTTTTCTGACGGAGAAAAAACGTTATTCTTGACGTGATCGAGTCTAGGTCATTCACTTGACCTGGAAGTTCACCCTATGACTGAAACCTAAAAATTGTCCCACAGCTGACAGGTTACGAGTGGTTCCTCATCATGACACCGCACCACGTATGCTGTGTTTCTTACCGACTCGTTGCTCAATTATGATGCTGTTGTTGGTCACCAGTAACAGTTGAATCCTGTCAGCCCCCCCCCGTACGGCGAAGTGCATGTAGAAAACGGATAAGGCGCAGTTGTTTAATACCCAGTTGCTCATGAAGTGGCCCTGGGCCAGGATGGATTACCGTCAAGGAGAGCCTCTATCATACAGACTTAATTGACAATTTAATTTTTTTCCCCAATTTTTCCGTAATTTGTGTACAGCCAATTGACCAGATAAAAACTTGTGTGATTGCGCGAGAGGCGGCCGGCAACGATAATGTTTCCAGTTCTGTGATTGTTGGAATAGCTCGGATCCTTAATTGGACTGCTTCAAAGCTATATTAATCGGATAAATGTTTCATCTTTTAATCTCGCGCTTACCCGTAACAGATCTTAACATGTTAATACCAAATGGAGGTACCAAATACAGTCCGCCCCTAGTTGAATAATGTGATCATTAAGTTTAAGTTATTGCACTGTATATTATCTTTTTTCGCGGGGGGGCAAATAGGATATGTTGGCGCCCACCCTTTTTCGCTTTGGGGGGCCATGGCCGGATTGCCCCCCTTGGATCCGCCCCTGGCGGATGCGTAAATACTGCGCAGGGCGGGAGAATCCCATCACGTGAGGTGTGCGCGCCGCTGGGTTACGTCACGTGGTCGTCTCCGCTCCGCAGCGGCCAGGCGCAGGGGAGAACATGAGATGGTCAGGTTGCGTCAGGGTGATTTATGGTGCTGGCGTGGGTTGTGGCCCGGTTCGCAGTGTAGATGGTATGTGTGGTATGTGATGTGAGGCGGGGATACGTGATATGAGTCTGAGTCAGGTCAGGGGCGGCGGCCGGCGCGGGCGTGGCTCGCGTATGAGTGGGGCACAGAGAGAGCAGACGCACGGAGGCTGATGGTGACGCTGGGTGATGTTTGAGGATGAGCAATAAGACATTACGAAGGTTTTGCGTTTGGACTCCACAATTATTCCTTCATATTCTTCATCTCCACAGAAGAACATTATTTTTTAAAGATTGTTATTGTTTATTGACATGCCCATAAAACATACCATATCACACAACAACACTTAAAATAAAATAACATACAGATGATATTGAAAAGGCTAATCCATACCAGCCGTAATAACGTCGCAAGCCACGCGTTGGCGTTCATCATCTGTGCGGCGGCCCGTCTAGCAAAGCCGGGACGGCGCCAGTGGCGTCGGCAATAATTAACGTCCCGGCTCCGGGGAGGTCTGTGGGGTACCTCCCCGACCGCCGGAGAGGGCTGCTGTGTTGATGCACTCCTCCCCGGCGTCCAGACCTCACGAGAACTATGCATGAGGTGCCCCAAACCCAATCCAAACCCAGCCGGAAGAAGCCCCCATGATACACTTAACAGCCCAGACCCAGACCAGATCCCATTCAAATTCCCACCTCCCAATAGAGCAGCAACCTTTTCAGTGGATAAACTACTTCATACCCATGCCCATTGGTCCCATTCGATTAATGAGCAGATATAATTCAGTTTCACCAAAATTCGCCAAAGCGCATCTATCCTAGCATAGGATGAGCACTGCTTACCCCTTTCACTATTAACGAATTAAATAATTATTAGGCACTGTGTGTTTGCTGATTTGAACTTATCGAACAACCTTGCAGTCAAACATTATCATATGGATTCAGACCTAGATCAGAACATAGTTTAAAAATAGCATCTGCCCTGAGTTACTTACCACAAATTTATTTGTTTTGCGATGATAATTGCAAACCCAAAGTCTATTGTTTATGTGTTCCTCATATCTCAATCTATCAAAATAACCTGGTTAAAGGGATTATACGGGGTTTCCAGAACCACCATACATTTTAGTTTCCACATAGTAGAAAACTCGAATCCTACTTATAATAGTGGTAGAGGCCCCACGGGTGTACCAACATTTTTTTTCTGGAAAAGTGCAGTTTCTCTCTTACGTAGGACGTTTTCCTCAATAGTGCTTCTCGTGATGCCACGGCACTCTATTTGCGGATAGTCACTTGCTGAGGTATCGGAGCAGCCGTCTCTACTTACGGCCCGGGCTATGCGCCGCCCAAGGATAGAGATATTAAAAAGTGGTGGACAGTAATCCCGTTCAAGTACTCGTTATCAGATACAAGTCTTTGAAAAGTCAAAGTTTAAACGCTGATAATTGCTGAAATAATGGCATTCTTCAACCCAGGCATGCCCCGCAAACGGAGGTCACTCTCAGGTCATGCTCTTAGACGCCTGTTTTAAGTGCAGCGATACAACTGCATTAAACAGAGTGCATTTCCTTTTCAGGATCGGAAACTCGGGTATTATCCCTTTAAACATTGGTTGGTCAAGTTAAAAAATAGACTCGTAAGCGACAGTTATTCCCAAAATTGTCACCTATCCCTGATGACCTCTGCTGCGATTGGAAGGTACACCATGAAAAGTCAATGAAAAATGGACATGACCCAACCCCAGACATTTGGAAAGAACCTTGAGTGGCACCCATGGGTGCACCCACCCAGCCTCATGATCAGTCCTAAGTTAAATAGCAGACCAACGAGCCGGTGACATTAGATCGACCATCTATTTCCGTCAACGCACAAAAGCTACACTCGTATAATAGCGAAGTGACGAAATTTTTCGGCCACAATCGAAATAATGTTGAATTATCAAACAGTTTTGCAGAATGAGCAATCTAGTGATTAGTGTTCAAATAGTTTTGCTCATCTGTTAAATTCCGGCGCCAGCAGCCGATCTGTTTTGTCGAATGCATGAATTCGTTGAAATTGCCGTTCAACCAGTTTTATAACTTAGTTGTAAAATGAGGCGACGTAGCAAAAAGGAGGTGTAGAATGCGCACTAATAGTTATGCCGATAGTGAATGCTGTCATGTGGGAACGTTACATAAAAGTCCCGGGTACCCATCATATATGCATGGAAAGGTGTTTTAAAAAACCTATTTTGGCCATTGGTCAAATGCGATTGCAAAAAGGTGTGTAAATTTTACTACCATAAAAAATAGAACTTCGTTTTTTTTGCCTTTTGCTTACATATTTATATGGATGTGATGTTAAGATCATTTTCCAAGCGTTTCAGATAAAAAAAAATAAAAAAATAAACATATGATTACAACGTTACACTAAATGACCGTAAATCTGCAGTATTGACCACCATGACATTGGTAACTGACATTGACCGTCACCCAACGCTCATCTACAGCTTAGAATGTTTACTCTCGGATACAGTGTCAGGCTACACAAATAATACTGAATTTACAAATTACCATTGTGTTGGTAATATCGCATTTTGCGCGAAAACCTCCATCCATCGGACTTCGACTAACACGGTCAAACATGGTTTGTTTTGCCCGTGAGCTCACTGCACCGTGGACCCCTTCGACCGTGCACGCGGTCCCACTGCAAGTCAGAAGGGGCGCCGTGAGCCATCACTGTGTCAATCGAGACCGTGGTTCTGCTGTGTGTAGCCGTTCATCTGCTGTAAAGTCAGAAGGGGCCGCTTGTAGTGATGTCCGTCACGGTCAGAGGGGCGCCGTGAGCCGTCACTGGTCGGAGGGGTGCCAGCGTTGCATGTTTACCTCGGGTCCAAGGGATCAGTTCATGCCCTGAATGACCGTATACTCAATAGGCCACTGGGCCACTGGCGCCTGTCGTGTTGGCGGTGCTAATTTAAAAACAAAAACACAAAAACGGGAGGGGGCGCCTTCGGCGCCCGTCAAAAACGGGACGGACATTCCGTAGTGTCCGTATAGACGGTTGCGCCCCTGGTTACGACCGACAAGCTGATTTTGAATTTTGAGTCTGCCCCAAATAGGAGTGAAATTGCAGAAACGGAAACTTTATTAGGCAATATGCATACATATTGCTAAAGTTGGGATGCTATATCAATCCGGTCGGCGGTCGCAAACTGGGAACAGTTCCCTATTTGCGTTTTTTGCAAGGGCTTGGCTAGATCGCAATTTGCGATTATATATACGAATGTGTGAATAAAGTAAGACCAGGCGCGCAACCAGGATTTTCGTAAGGGGGGCACGACCTCAAGGGGGCCCCATCGGGCCCCGAGGGCAGGGGTGGTAAAAAGTGCCAACTTACTGGATGAAGTTGGCGCCAAAATATGACCTCCAAGAGACAAAACAAAATATGACATTTTGCTCTGGGGCCAAAAATGTCCAAATTGTCAATTTTGATTTGCACTTTGGTCATCAATTTTGTTCAGAGTAATGCATAACAACACATACTTTTTAAATTGGCTGCCGAAATTTTCGGCCTTTATCGCTTGTTGAACCCCAGAAAACAAGTGGCATCTTTCCCAACCATGGGCCACCAAGCTCATCGACTGAGATCTACCGCCCATTTTGTCTCAGATCGAAATCAATTTATCGTCAAAAATACTTGTCCTAAAAATGTCCCTAAGGTGGTAATTTCTGGGATGATGGTGGTAACTCTAAGGTTGGCATTCAGCTGGGCCGCCGCCCCGGGGCGGCGCCCACCTCTGGTTTTTGAAAGATAGGGGCCACCGTCGGCCCTATCAAATTTTTAACAGCGGCCCATCTCTGTTCTTGGGAAATACTTTGCGAAATTATCCGACCGACTGCGAAATATCAAGGTTATCTTGGGGTGCTTTAAGTTTAGGATCAGTGATATCTCGAGATTTTGATGGTGGTAACACCTTGTTGTTGTTCTATAGCCTTGGTAACACCGGCCTTGGCCACTAACTCATGAGAGTGCCGTGTTATCTTCATAGCCGCAATTGGTCGAGCCTTTTGAATATTGATGCCTGCTTCTGACGTCAAAGTGACGTCAAAGTCTTTGTTTTTGTACTACCATAAGCACGGTAGCCTGCAACGTGACGTCATAACAACGGAAATGTTTATTGCCAGACTTGACTATCGTCTTTTCGTGATGCACCTAATATATAGGCAAGATTGTTCTAGTAACCTTGGGCAGGATCAAGGCCCTATGGCAAGATTACTTTGTATGTAGGTACGGACGTGACCAGACGTGACTTGTATACAGGTAAGGTTTATTTAGATCACGATTCACGGTGAATAAAATATAGATCATATAGATAAACCGTGTGATCAAATAGGGTTGTTAGGAGTTTGAACATTCTATTCCATTGTTCGAATTTGCTTTGGTTGATGCGCGTTGACAGTTGACACAGGCTGTAGGATAAATAACATCGGTATAGTTCCTATTCAGGTAGGGGCTTAAGTCCCCACATAACTTGACCCCCCCCCCCCGACTTGACTTCAGCCCCCTCCAACTGGCAACTGGGACGTGGAAATGTGTTGAATCCAGTGATAAATTTGTATTTTGTGGATTTGTATGGTACTTTAATCAATTTTTGCCCCCCAACTTTTCTGTAGAAGCTATACCCCTAGTATGTAGATAGGTATTAGGTATGTGCTATGACCCTCATGGCATGGGCTCCACCAGCGGGGGGACGGGGGGACATGTCCCCCCAACTTCAAAGTTGGGGGGGACAGAGTATCTTTTGTCCCCCCCCCCACTTTGAGCACATNCCCAAAGGCGCAAATTGACCCAAAGACCATGGTCTTTGGGTCAATTTACGTCCATACACTAGTATATTTATCACAAGTGGAACTTAATAAAATTGCTTGGGGGGCTCTAATGTTAATTGTATATATTTTAGCTCAGTTCTTACCATTTTCCAGGATCCCACATCAAAACGGTTTTCCAGGATCCACAGGATATAACGTTGGAATAATTTCCAGGATCCAAGATCCACCAGGATTCCCATGACCAAATGATTCTTGCATGGATCCAGGTACAAACAAGAATCCTGGATCTTGGACCTGGGGAGTCCAGTGTCCCAAAATTTGTTGATTTAGGTGGGGGATGCCGTCCCAACTTGTGAATTAATTTTCCAAACTATCATTCTCCATTTTAGGAAATAATTTTCCACTCCCAAATTATGAGTTGTGATATTGATTATGAAATAAATAAATATTGACTAAAAATACATTATTTCAATGAAAACCATTGTTTTTCATATTTAAGCAGTAATCAATATTGTACCATTTTCTAATAATTTTCCACTCTATGGTCTTTTTTAGCTAAAATTTCCCACTCTGACACCCAAGCCGAAATGGAATCTTGGGACACTGTGGGGATCCTGGATCTTTCATTTTTTGGATCTTGGCCCATGTCTGCTCACAATCAGAATTTCAAAGAGCTCTTTATACCCTGGACATGTGAGTTATATATATAATATTTCTATGTATGTCAGTGGTGATATATTGAAAACAAATCTTAGCACAAATTTAATAGAGAAAGTATTTGTTTCTTTTGTGTAAGCTTGTGTGGTATTCTTACTTAGTTATTATCATATATTTCCAGATTGTGACGAACCCACAACCATCTCTGTGGACGTGGACGTCGCCCCCTGTTTCGGACGACACTGTTGCCGTCATCGACGTCGCCGCTGTGACCTCCACCGCCGACATGGAGGACGGTAAGTCCAAACCCGTCGCTGATGGGGTTAAATAAGGAACTACTGGCCCTGTACTCATAGATGGCAGTGTTCGTTGTAAATGCAGTTGCCAACTTTTGTAGGCATGGCAAATAATCAATTATATAAATTGCGATACTTTGCCGCCAATTGTGACCGCCATGCTGGAGGACTGCTATACGACCCCACTGTCACACGACCCTCCTGGTCGTTCCTCTTTCCAGCTGCTTAAACAGCGTAGTCGAGACGGCTCTAAAGGTGCCTCCTGGCCGCCACTTCGTCGCCGCCGCAAACTTCCGCTGTAGTATTCTTTGGGCCTGTTCCCGTCGCACCTCTAACCTCTTCCAAGTTGCTCCCACTAGGTTCAGTCGTATCCTTTAACAGAGCAGTTGCAGTTGGAGCAGGGTAGAGGCGGTTAGAGGTGTGACGGGAACGGGCCCTTTGTCACACGACCCTCGTTAAAGCTCCCTGTCATCGCTACCTGTCCGGACTTACTCGGCTGATGGCTCAGCGGATTGCTACATAGATAGCAGCACGCCGCAGCGGAACCAGTAACTTGCCATTATATAGATGGCAGCACAAGCGTGATAAATTCACTATCAGTATAGATGGCAGTACCATCAGAGGAACAGAGCCAGAAGGCCTAACGATGCGTTTGGTGTTTGGGCCCTGGTGCCGTAACCTGGGCTTGCCTGGGTGCACCCCCCTCCTCCCCGAGCCCCGTGCATATTTCTTGGTTTGGGTTAGCACAGACCAAGACAATTTGAGCACGTGCTAGGAAAATATGCCTATGAAATATGTTTCCATTTGAAAATGTATCATCTTGAACGTCTCACGTAGACCTATTTAAAGGCATTCCGCCTACGTTTTTCCGTGCTCCCTGCTTTGTACGGCCAATACGGCCATGTTTAACAAAATAAAACTAAACAAGATTAGAAACGAGGTTTTATATAGTGTCACAAAGAACATTATTTAGTATGGAAATGTGTCTAATCACTTGTTTCTGTATACTATCGTATGAATTTTGTCTTCGTTGCTTTTTTTAATCTAAGATCACCCAAAATTAATTTTCTAGACATATACTATGCTAGTTTCAAATCCCGACTTTAAAGTGAGCTATGCGACATTTGGCACCAGGTCATTGCGATTAAGGAGCAGAAAAAGCCCACGATGTAGTGGGCCATGAACATGGCTGGTTCGATAACTATGTTTACTATTGTTAAGCCTGCTGACGCTGATTTATGGATTAATATGAGAATCTATTGTGAAATAGTATGATACTTCCTTAACCCCAGTTTGAATGTTTGACATACTTGCCTGTGGACATTTAACACATGTTAAGACACTGTTCTAAGGGCATGTACCTATGCTAATTATCACAGCTAAATGGGAGAAGCAAACAAGTAGGACCCATGTATCAAAGCAATTCGTTCGTCTAACCTTTTTTCATTGATGTTTCATGGTTTTCAGGCAACGCCAACCACACTCCTCCCAGGAAGACAAGGAAATCGACGTTGTGTGGCTATCCGGACTGCAGTTTCAATGGACTGCAAAAGCACCTATTGCGACACACCAGGAAGCGGCATCCGGGTCTCCCACCTAAGCCACGTGCCCACAATAGTATTGACAAGTACTTCCCGAAGAGCAAGAGACATTGCGGAGGTAACAATTATTAAATCTGCTGTTTGATGTGTTCTTGTCACCTTTTGTTGCCTTCCACATTGTTATCTTGTATTTAATTAATTTCGATATTTATTTTTTTATCGAAGAACTGCGCAATACATTTCCACATTTGTTAATTAAAGGGAATGTTCCAGCTTTGTATTGGTTTTAAAGGAAATAGTTCACCTTCAACATGGGTTTTGAACTGAGATAGCAGTTTTGCAGCCCGTGTTGAAAAACCTCTAACTGTAAGTTTTCTGGGCTGAAAGGGCTCTCCAGCCGAATATATTTGGACTTTTTGTCGAAGGAAAATGTGCGGCCATAAAAAAGGAATGTCAAAGAATGTCGGGCCTTCTACAACCTGGGCAGAAGCTATACAGTAATCTTACGCGACTACTTTCGAATAACTGATTTGGCTGAGCCACGCTTTGATGTTGCCGGAGAGCACGCATATAGTTTTTTGAAAAATTACTAATGTACTCCTTCGTCCTCACGACGCGATGGTATGACATTTTTGACATTAATGATAAGAAGTTGATTTTAAATTGACCTATTGGATCAATTTGAATCAAAGACGCCAACGTGTTGGCAAAAAAAACAAGTCCAATGTGAACTATTTCCTTTAAACTGAGTCTTTGGCAATGGCCGTTATTGAAAAGTACAAAATTACTCAAACAATTTTTCCCAAAACCTAACCATTTTTAAGCAATTCAATTTTGAATTTGCAAAAGGTGGTCTACGCTAGTGCCACCTCTGATTGGCTGACAGCCACTTCAAGCATCTTCAGGATTGTTGGTTCGGGGAGAAAAACAACTTATATTTCCCGAACCTTGACTAGATCACCTGCTGCTATTACCATAACAAAGACTTGTATGTACTTAAGTGCGCCAGGACTTTTTACTCATATTGTGCCTATTCTATAAAGCTCAATTTATCTCAATAATAACGTCATTGTTCCAAAGTAAAACAACTTTAATTTTGGTAACGTTAAATGACTTTTCGAAAATATATTTAATTGTCGTTTCAGCCGCCACTTATCTTATATTTGTACTGCAACCGGCGTACATTTGACAACTTTCAGAAATATTATTGATTCTCTTTTAGAGACGGTGGATTTGCGACAAAGGTTTTGTGTTCACGCAAGGATAATAGGGCATGTGTGGTTTCGTTAGTTTCGTTGTGTGATTTCGTGCAACTGTATAGTAGATGTTTTAATCGATACTTATGTCTGCAGATCTGGACAACCCGGCAACCACTGCCGCCGACACCGCCGCCGTGACTTCCACTGACGTCACCACCATGGCCTCCGCCTCCGCCACCACTGCGGCCTCCGCCTCCGCCGCCACTGCGGCCTCCGCCTCCGCCGCCACTGCGACCTCCGCCTCCACCGCCACTGCGGCCTCCGCCGCCACTGCGGCCTCCGCTGGTGCCGCCACTGCGACCTCCGCTGATGCCGCCACTGCGGCTCCCGCCTCCCGCCGCCCACTGCGGCCTCCGCCTCCGCCGCCACTGCGGCCTCCGCCGATTGCCGCCACTGCGAACCTCCGCCGGTGCCGCCACTGCGGCCTCCGCTTGCCGCCACTGCGACCTCCGCTGATTTGCCGGCCACTGCGGCCTCCGCCTTCCGCCGCCACTGCGGCCTTCCTCCTCGGCCGCCACTGCGGCCTCCGCCTCCGCCGCCACTGCGGCCCGCCGATTGCCGCCACCGCGGCCTTTCGCTCCGCCGCCACTGCGGCCTCCGCCGAATGCCGCCACTGCGACCTCCGCCGATGCGCACTGCGGCCTCCGCTGGTGCCGCCACTGCGACCTCCGCCGATGCCGCGGACATCGCCATCGCGAGCACGGCAAGCCGTGGCGGTAAGTCTAAAACTGTTACCGATTTCCATTGCATATGTATTTGCATCTATATTCTATGCTGTTTGGACAAGATGCTAATTTGTATTCTAGTGTACTTTGATTAGATTGTTTGGGTGTGATTCCCGACCAATTCCCGTCATTCCCGACCAATCAGCGCCGGGCTGGGCGGCGGCGGTGGCGCTCAGGGCCGGGCCGACTGGCAGTCAGTCCGCCATGGCCAGCGACGCCGGACCGCCACCGCTGCCCTGCCTGGTGCAAAACCGAAAACATGACGTGAATTAAAGAGTGAGAAAAAAAAACGAAGAAAAAAAAAACGATGGGGGAATGTAACACTCAATCAACATGGTGACAACAGATTAGACAAGCTTCAATCATCATCTTCCATGCCACTTTGGCACGTTACGCAACCACATCATACCAATGTTTCCATCAAAGTATGTACCTACCTGGGCGGCATGTGACCTTCGCTGTCGATCCGCCCTAAAACCCCAATCATCATCAAGTACCTACCTCTAGAAACCGCAAGCAATAAGAACCTTAAACCTTCTCCTTTTTCCTAGATTACACCCCTCCGGCCTCATCCTTCAAATCTCACGCGCAAGCCCTGGAGGAGATCAAGTCGAACCAGCTGCACATGATGCGCCTTCTGCAGCCTTGCAAGAGCCAAGGTGATGGCGCGAGTGCCTCTCCTGCATGCAACACTGCCACTCAAGTAACTCGGGACACGGATGCAGCTATTGCGATAGCTCGTGACCTTATCGCTGTTGTCGCAGCATCTGGTCAGCAACTGCGCTGCTTCCCTGAGCAAAACACTGTCGTTTGCAGCACCTGCCGCCCTGACTTCGACCCAGCCAAAGTGAACGAGACGCCGTTTGTGGTAGGACTGTTTCACTACGACATGTCCCTCGGGACCAGTTTCCCGAAGCCCTCGCTGCTGCCCCGCGAGTTTATCCACCTGAAGCAGTCAGTCAGGACGCACCTCGCAGGTGCTACTCACATAAAGCGGAGGGAAAAGTGGATGAAAGAGCGACAGGAAACTGCAAAGCGGGAGAAAAGGGTAAACTCCGTCGGCTTCAGAGTTCTGCGGACAGCGTACCACGTGCTGAAGAAGTCTCTGTCTCGAAACGAGTTCGAAGAGCTGATTGTCCTGCAGCACATAAACGGCTTAAATGTAGGCGACCTTTGTCATTCTGCATCTCAGATGATTCGGTTCCGCGACGCTTTTGGGGAGGCCGTGATGATGTCTGTGGCCTGACACGTGGAGGAGACGCCTTGTGTGTCGTGGGTGGCTGATAAGGTGACCGTGAATGGTCGAACCCTGGACATCACGGCCATCATAACCATCTTCCCTGAAGCTGCAGCCAGTGCCTTGTTCCAGAGTCTGGTCGTCGCAGCACCAGTAGTGAGAGAACACGACGGAACGTCCCTGGCAAGTGAGTGGATAAAGACTGCAGAGAAAATAGGCGTTAAGGACATCAAGAAGTTGGCGGCCATTGGGACGGACGGACAATATCACCATAACAGCGTACCGTCCAAGTTCCTGGCGAAGCTGACTGCAGCTCACCCAGACTATGCTCGGCGCTCTGACCTACCAGCTGTCCCGTGCACGTGGGATGGCGCCCATCTGATGGACCTGGCTGATAGATCAGCCAGGAAAGAACAAGGTTGCGCGTGGGTCGACAAGACCGTGGAAAGCATCACGCGGATCACCAAACGGTTCACGGTTGGCAAAGGCCGGGAAACGCTGCGGACGACAAGCCAGCAACAGGAGCTGCCGATGCGAGGCCTGCAGCTGTGGTCGGAAACGAGATTTTCGCCCTACGCTGCTCAGGTCCTGGACAGCTTCGAGGAAAACATGCCGGTCATTGCCGCTACCCTGGAGGAGCAGCTTCGCTCAACTTCAACGAAGGCCAGCCTCATCGCCAGAACTGAAGTTCCGATCTTGCGTCTTCTGACAGGTATACTCTGCATGTTCCGAGCTGCTTCATTATTGCAGTTTGCCATTCAAGCATTTCGTCGTTGTATCTGTCCTTCATGTATGTTGTATATTTGCTACCCTTTTCTTATCTCTCGATCATTCAGTGATTTCTCGCTGGTTCATTTTTCGAGTATCAAATTTACTGATTTTTTAGCAAGTAGCAGAAAAACTGTAAATACACGCAAAGATTTAACATGAACACTCGTGCAGTTATTTTTCCAGAGCGAGATAAAATCCATGGTCCTGCTCGTATGGTTAAGGTTAATAGGCTTGCCTGCACGTTTAATAATGTTTGTCCCCTCCCGATCAGGGCGTTGAAAACCAATCCTTCCGTTCGCGTTGCGCGCTGAGGACGTGTAACAGTGTGCTTCAGCAGGGCCAGCAAGACCTACAGAACCTTCAGCTGCTGCCATGGGGCGGCAGGGCGTCCTCGCAATGCAATGCTGGAGGAGCTTCGGCTCATGGCGACACCATGCAGTCTACCCGCCAGGCGTCCCTCAAGGGCTTTTGGACCCTGCAAGCCCATTCCAGAGAGCGCTGGATGAAGTAGAGGACCCAGCAGACCTGCCCGAAACGGTTGGCCTGCGCTGGCCAAGCACGCATCTACTCTGGACACGGAACGGGTAATATTGCAATGCTTGCAACAAACGTTGCATCTGCATTACAGCATTGCCAGTGGGACTTTCGTAGCTACGGCTCCTCGTTTGATAATTGTTTTTTACATACAGCACAATTATACTCAAAGCCATGCAGTATCGGTTTAGACGTAAGCGAGAATGTAAGTTATTTGGAGCACTTGCTTGCTGTATTGCTGCGTGCTGTTTGTCTGATGATGTTGATCCATCGCTACAGAAATACAGTGCAGCAGTCTCAGAAATCGCTTCTGCTGGGAAGTACTGTCATCGGTTGACATCTTAGCAGGCTGTTAACATATACATGCTGCTGTATGCTGCATGCTGCCAAAGTCTTAAATATATGTCACTATACATACTATTAGGTTTATTATATCTAATAATATTGGTATATTGAAATGCCATATATGCATTCAATATACAAATATATACATGCTAACATAATTGCATTACATACGATTGCGAAACAGTGCGTGCATTCGTTTCATTTTTTAAGTACAATATTTGAAAATGCCTAGTGTATAAGCAGCTGATCCTTCAATTACTGTTATTTTATCATCCAGGTGCTGTCGTATTGTCTTCATCATATGTCATAATGTGTACATATTGTGTACTGACATGTACCTACCTGCATCTCCGAAGGCACACAACTTAAAGTGCTCGCTGCTGTATGCTGTTGAGATATGGTAGGATTGTGTCAACGACTTATGCATGTTTGTAAAACGTCATGCAATATTGAACTGGATCAAGACGCCACCCAAGACATAGTACGCAACTCTCGTCAGTTTTGACATGGACTTATTGTTGTAATGGGGTGATATTTGAACACCCGGTTTATTAAATAGGTCAGTGGCTGAAAATGTTCTCATCGTGTTACTGAAACGTACTCACGATAAATAGTAATACTCAAGAGGAAGTAGTTTGCAACTTATTGAATGGTGTAACCAATTTGACTTATTGACATATTCTTAAAAGGAAAGTTATTTATTTTTAAGTGTAATTATTTTTTTTCTTTCTAGAAAACATGCAAATATCTGTCAAGTTTGTAATCTCGAACTATTGTAACTTTTTTCCGAATCATAGTTAACCCAGATTTGAATAATGAAGCCATGCAAAGGAAACAGTGTGTCCTTCTGATTTTAATGCACATTAATCATAAGCGATTCATATAGGACAAGCTGACAACTTTTTTACGAAATTTGACGCAGGTATGTGCTGGCTCAATAATTTCATTTGATGGTCGTTAATGCTGGCAATGTATCACATATATTCTGATTCCCGTGCTCGTTTTTATTTACAGATCTCCGAGATCGTGAAGTTCACGAGAGAGCTCCGAAAACACTGCGCTCAGCGGGAACGAGGGACCGACTGCCGGGGAGCGACCAAAGGATCCCACAACGCCAAGCTGCTGACTCCATGGAAGAACATCCGCAGGTCGCGGATCTTCAGGACTTGAGACGCTCCAAGTCCTCCAGCATCTTGCGGGACGTAGAGATCGCCCTGCAGCGCCTGGTAAGCCGCCGCATCATTCCGGTAAGCGGTGTGTCTAACACCTGCCTCAAAGCGGCCTACGATGCCATCCACAGCACCAGGGATGGGCTCTCCAACCAGGATATCTACAAAGAGCTGTGGGCGGCGGCCCGGACCAGCCTGCAGCTGCAGCCGTACGTAGACCTCCTCACTCGACTCTGGCTCATCTCTCCACCAGAGAGCGTCGTAGAAAGTATGGGGAGCATCGTGAAAGAGGTTTTTGGGGCGCATCGTCAGCTGAACCACGAGGCTGCCGCCACAGAGCTCATCGTGCGCTGGAACGGCCCGGACATGTGCAACGCCGATCCACTGATTGCAGCTGTACAAAAGAAGCACGGCTTCAACTTCTTGCGATCTCATGTCAGCATCATGTCGGCAGCGGAGGGCACTGTGATCGCTCGCCATAAGTCCAAACCATGTCCTGTGGCATCCATGTACCGATGCAAGTGAACATTTGAGGTTTACTTGTATGCGGCAGCTGGCTAGTTTTGAGCATTCATGCTGCAACTGGTGGATGAACCATCGCAGACAGTGCCTGTAGATGCGAGTTTATTAAGCAACATAGTGTTAAGACTATGATAGTAGCGTTAGTGTTTGTAGTCGAGAAGAAACAATAATTTGTTAATGTAGTGATGATTGTTGATAATTTTAGCATCTGATTTGGTTGTGTGACGTGGCAGTTTGTCGCACCACATGCATCTCCGTTTTTTTAGACATACAACGGCATCCACACTACATTCGGTGGCTTTTCATGTCGAGGTGATGATGGAAAATGACACAAAAAACTACTATGACCAGGAAACGGATAGGAACAGGATGGTTGAGTGGGTAAAGGATACAGGACTGAGAGTGCAACTGCTGCCCGATGGTGCTGCGCACATCTGCAGTCTGTTGAAGGATAATTACCTAGGTACAAGGATAATGCTGGGTTCCTAAAACACAAACGCAACAACCAAAACAATGAAGATGAGTTCGATGATCGTTGTCGTTATGCCGTAGACTCTATTCTCACTATTACTTCGAAACCGGTTTCGGTAGCTCTGCGAGGGACATTGTGGGGGAGGGGGATAAGCAGCACACGTGCTGGAATTGTAACGCCAGGGGGCGGTAGGGGATGGACACCTTATGCCGCGGTACTTATACCTGGGGGCCGAATTTTCCAATGCCAGGTTAGGTTGGCGCCACTGAAAGAGTTTTTACCAGCCCTGCGGAGGAGAGCCAGCAGAACGGAGGGACGGGACCACACAGGATGCTCCAGACGGGACGGACGGCGGCGACGAAGATGAACAAGCAGAGAGGCTGATGCCTAATCTTCCTTTGATTCCCAGATGTAGGAAAAAAAAACTTCCTGAGCCATCTAGTGCTGAAGACGGAAATTTGTCTACAGAAACTTAAGGCATGACCTGATGGCGTAAGGTACAAAAATGCAATAAGGATAGCGGAGCAAAATGTAGATTTAGATCAGCGTAAATTTATCAGAGACCTTGCTCACAACGATAACCGTAATCATAAAACAGAGCGATAAGTGTAAGGGATTGGTAATAATGGACAAAACAACCTATGTTGACAAAGCTAAAGCCATGTTAGACGATAGAGAGAGAGAGAGAGAGATACAATTTATTTCAGCATACGTCACACATATATGCAGATATGTTCGATTGGCGTAAAAAGCGCTTGAGGGCGCTTATAACCGACGCCGCTCGAATATCATCAACACTGGTCAGTCACTTTTTGTTTACTTCTAAACACTACTACAACTACATATACAACAAACACTACAGCTACATCACTATTGACTTATATTATAGCTAAAGAATTGCAAACATTACAACTTGTATTTAATCGAGTGGTCTGCACAGGTTAATAACCCAGCCTAAGCCGAAGCGCCTGTCCGAATCACGCCCCGCGCCCACAAAGTTACCAGATATTTCAGATTCAGCTCCCAGTGAGTTTGAGGTGCAATATTTCTGCCTTTGGTTAAGTTCGAGCAAACTCTCTGTGTTCGGTGGAGGAACTTCTTGCAGGGTTTTCGCGACAATTATACCCGTGTCTGTGTTGCCTTGTAAGGATCGTACTTGAATTCTATTTTAAGTGTTGCGGGGGAAGGTTCCGGAAAAATCAACTTTCAGGACTGTTGATACAAACTGAAAGAGTTCAGCTCGCTCAGTATGGAACAGTGGACATGTTAAAAGGAAATGTTCAGTGTCTTCTTTGTCAGCGCCGCATCTACACTTCGGAGAGTCGATTTTCCCCAATTGGTTTCTGTGCTCGTTCAAATCTGAAGAGCAGAGTCTAATTTGTGTATGGAGCATGCTGCCTAATTTGGATCCGAGACTGAAGTAATTATTGGTTTTACTCACTTCATCTGATGCGTTTATTCCTTTCTTGAACTGCTTATAATTGGACTCCTGTCGCAGTTCAATGGGGTAGTTTGTTCATTGCTTTGTAGTCATTGGAAATGAAAGATCTAGAAAATGCCGAGGTTCGGGTTACGGGGATGGTGAGCTGGTTGCTTTGTGTGGAGCGTAGGTCTCTATTTATTTCTGACTGCCTGGTGTTCGGAATGATGTGTTTGATGAAACTTGGTACAGATTCGTCAAAATGATTTTGTGATAAAGCTGGAGTCTATGTGTTCGCCGCCTTGTTTCTAGTGAGGACCAGCCAAGCTCTGCAAGTAATCCAGCCGTGTGCGTACGCCGCGGCGTGGCAGTGATGAGACGCGCCGCTCTGTTTTGTGCCTTCTCGAGTCGGGATTTGTCTAGCACTGTTAGATGGCAATCGTATACAGTATCACAGTAGTCAAGGTGAGGCTGTACATATATTTGGTAGATGTGTAACAGAATATGCCGTGGGAGCATAGAAGCNCAGTAGTCAACGGTGAGCTGTAACATATATTTGGTAGACTGTGTAATAGAATATGCCGTGGGAGGCATAGAAGCAATGGATAGATGGGACTTAATGTGCGGTTGAATTTGAAGCAAGACTGCATTGGCGTGCGACTTGAAACCTCAGGTCAGTTGACATTACTAATCCTAATGTTTGTGGTTACTATTTGTTTGGAATAATCGATGCCTTGAATTTAAGAGCCGAATTTTTGGTGCAGGTTTGCTGGTGAATGTTTGCTGGAACGTTTTTGCCGTAATTTGAAAGTAAATGACCCCAATTTCTGCCATATGCATAATGCATTCTATGTCATGTTGTAGCGATGCTCTCAACCTCGTCGACATTATTTAATATTAGACTGGCGTGGAAGGGAGCTGTCCATCCGCGAAAAAAATAGGCATGTCATTTTGTGTGAGCTACTTAGTCCGTTCAGGTAACAATAATGGCCGCAGGAGTGGGCCCAGGACGGACCCCTGTGGACCCTGCGGCGAGGGTATCGGTGTTAGACATATATAGTGTTAGACATGTCTTAATGAGGCTCTCTGAATGGGTTATCTTGATGAGGAAAATGTTAACCTAAAAAAATGGCGTCACAATAGTATATAAGTTTGCATAGGAGCCCCTTCAGCATATTGCCATTCGGGGAAGCGTGCTCTCTTCGGGACCAACAGTATCTGTCACAGTTGACACCTTCCAGTAATCGCCTGCTCGAGAGACATCCGCGGGATATTCGACACCGCCGGGTGTCCTTCTCCAGCGCCGGTGCTGCGTCCTTCTCCCGCCCCCGCTCGTTTTCCTGCGGCGCCGGTGCCGCGTCTGTCTCCCGCCCCCTCTGAACCTAGTTCTGAGCTGCAGAGATCAGTTGGCGATCGGTGCTGGTCGCGTGCGGAGCGGTGCGTGGTCGGGTGCTCTGCTCTGCAGTGGGCTGCAGTGGGCCGCGGTCGGCGCCGCCACGACACCGGCACAGCAGAGGTCAGTCGATGGTCGGGTTGTGGTCGGGGTGGGGTTGGGACAAGTGAGGTCAGTGGATGGTCGGGTTGTGGTAGGGGTGGGATTGGGACAGGTGAAGTCAGCGAATGGTCGGGTTGTGGTCGGGGTGGGGTTGGGACGGCCGGTGAGGTCCGCGGATTTGGTCGGGTTGTGGTTAGAGTGGGTTTGGGACAAGTGAGGTCAGCCGGATGGTCGGGTTGTGGTTGGGTGGGGTTGGTATAAGTGAGAGTCAGTGGATCGTCGGGTGTGGTCGAGGTGGTTTGGGACAAGTGAGGTCAGTGGATGTTCGGGTTTGTGGTCAGGGTGGGGTGGGACAAGTTTGAGGTCAGTGGATGGTCGGGTTGTGGTCGGGGTGGGGTTGGGACAAGTGAGGTCAGCGGATGGTCGGGTTGTGGTCGGGGTGGGTTTGGGACAAGTGAGGTCAGTGGATGGTCGGGTTGTGGTCGGGGTGGGGTTGGGACAAGTGAGGTCAGTGGATGGTCGGGTTGTGGTCGGGGTGGGGTTGGGACAAGTGAGGTCAGCGGATGGTCGGGTTGTGGTCGGGGTGGGGTTGGGACAAGGTGAAGGTCAGCGGATGGTCGGGTTGTGGTCGGGGTGGGGTTGGGACCGGTGAGGTCCGCGGATGGTCGGGTTGTGGTTAGAGTGGGGTTGGGACAAGTGAGGTCAGCGGATGGTCGGGTTGTGGTTGGGGTGGGGTTGGGACAAGTGAAGTCAGTGGATGGTCGGGTTGTGGTCGGGATGGGGTTGGAACAGGTGAGGTCAGCGGATGGTCGGGTTGTGGTCGGGGTGGGTTTGGGACAAGTGAGGTCTAGTGGATGGTCGGGTTTGTGGTCGGGGTGGGTTGGTGACACAGTGGAGGTCAGTGGATGGTCGGATTGTGGGGTCGGGGTGGGGTTGGACAAGTGGAAGGTCCGCAGATGAATCGGGTGTGCGGTAGGGGTGGGGGTGGGATGTAGGGTGGGATATGGTTGGGGAACGGTAGATGTAGCTGGGATATGGTTGGGGAGCGGTAGATGTAGCTGGGATATGGTTGGGGTTGGGACAGGTGAGGTCAGCGGATGGTCGTGTTGTGGTCTTTCATTACAGACGCCACAAGACTCTGGAATAAACTTCCGGAGTCTATCCGCCTAATACCCACTCCAAAATCAGTCAAAGCAGCTCTCATACAGCGGATGGGTATGGGGAAACCCGCCACTTTTTTCGCCTCAGGTACCTTAAAAGGTAACCGTTTCCACACTCAGTTGAGGCTGGGTATGTCCCCCCTCAACGCGCACCAATACAGAATTCAAAATGTTCAAGCCCTCAGTGTGTGTGCGCCATTCTTCAGAAGACACACTTCACTTTTCACTACAAATGCCCGCAGTTTCCACCAATAACAGAAACAATTACTCAAAACATATCAGACATTCTACAACGAGATTTCACAGCACTCTACACACACACACAGTTATATACACTGCTCCACGGCACGGACCCCATCACCAGCGACGGCTCCAGGGTGGCCTCTGAGTTCCCAAATTTTATCATCAAAACAAAACGTCTCGAAAAATAGTTAAATCTGGGAAGGGACGCGTCCGAGCCCCGGATGGTAGCGCAGCTAGATGGATTGCGACGGTCTGTCAGACCTCACCGGCGTGGCGGTGAGATATTTGTAAATAGCATTTTGTGTTCAAGGGATAGGTGCTTGATTAAGCGTAAGCTTAATGCACCGATACCTTTTGCCTTGATGACTGTGTGTAAATGTGTCCACCCTGTCAAGGCAAATAAATGTATGATGATGATGATGGGGAGCAGTGGATGTAGCTGGGATATGGTTGGGGAGCGGTGGATGTAGCTGGGATATGGTTGGGGAGCGGTGGATGTAGCTGGGATATGGTTGGGGAGCGGTAGATGTAGCTGAGGATATGGTTGGGAAGCGGAGGATGTAGCTGGGATATGGTTGGGAAGCGGTAGATGTAGCTGGGATATGGTTGGGGAGCGGTGGATGTAGCTGGGATATGATTGGGGTAGAAGTGGATGTAGCTGGGATATGGTTGGGGAGAGGTGAATGTAGCTGGGATATGATTGGGGTAGAAGTGGATGTAGCTGGGATATAGTTGGGGAGAGGTGACAGTAGCTGAGATATGGTTGGGGAGCAGTGGATGTAGCTGGGATATGATTAGGGAGCGGTTGGGTTGTGGTTGGGATGCGCAAAGAATATGGTTTTGATATGTTCAGGATGTGGTCGGGATATAGTCGGGATATAAGGCGGGATATAGGTGATACGTATGTGGTTAGGATACGGCCAGGATGCGGTTGGAATACGGCCGAGATACAACTGGGATGCAGCCAGGATGCGCTTAAGATCCGACTAGCTTCTGTCACTTTGAACTGGAAATGAGATCCGTTGCAGCTGTCATAATTACTGGTCGTCGACGTTGTTAACTTCGATGAACGTCATAAGTCTTCGAATATATTAAGAGTAGAAAAAGATTCAGCATTCGTGAGCTGCATCAGAAAACTCCCCTTGAAAGCATATGGTAATTTAATGGAGACAATTAAAGCTTTTAAAGACAAATTCTCAGCAGTTCGGGCATCAGATATGTACTAACACAGAGAGAGGTTATGCAATGGTTACTGAGCAATCAATGAAGAAATTATCTTTTATCTGACATCCCATATAAATTAAATTACAACAACAGCCCATGCCTGTTTTGAGCGTAATGAACTAAAGCGGCGTGTATAGGCCTAAATTCAAGGGTGTAATTTAAAAAACACGTTTCATCCAGTGATAGATATAAAACACACCAATGGGCGCTGTATGACTATAAGAGTGGGTGCGCCGGAAACCCCTCAATCATCAGCATCATAAAACAAACAACAGCCGTTTAGGCTAATGTTCTCTGCGGGCCGCGCATAAGCCAGTGGGTAGACTTGTGGGCTGGCGGACTTATTGGACTTGACATGACCATTTTTTTCACACATTCCTTCACGACCGAAGTCGGGCAGTGAACACAGAATCAGCTGACATTTATTAAATATAGCTTTCATAAGAAATCAATAAGTGTCCGAGTGCTTGGCATTATATCAATTAGCTGCTGCTTCTCAATAGGCGTCCTAGCCGACATACAGAGTGACAGCGGACCCTGATTGAACCTATCAAGACCCGAAGGTTTGATGATACGACAGGGCCAAGTGGAACTGATTTAATTGACTTGGTTATAACCATGCTCCCTTTAGTTACTTCTCTAATCATTGAACATTTGGATACGTAGCTATGTAAAAATTGTATTTGCTATCTCCTTAAGTATCGTCGTTCATTATTTTTGCATAGCAATGCAATATACCTAATAGTTGGTAAATGAGCATTGCAACTAAAAACAGTTAAAACATCTATTCATTCATAGATAGTACTGTAGTAACTGTAGTTACTACAGTTATCTATGATTAATTTAATTCCCTTAATTCTGAGCGACAGGCTACCCAAGGACTTAACAACGGCCTAGCCCAAATGGATATGGTTGGGCTGCTAGTGTTTCAATGCCAGATGGGCTTGCCGCTTAGGTAGCGCCGAATTTCAGCCCCCGTGGCGATTTCCGCTGAAGAGACGTTCCCGATTACAATCCAACTTATTTCTCTTTTTCTTTTTGTAGGTGCATTCGAGAGATAATCATTAATTGCTTTTGTCAATGACATATCTATGTCATGCAGCATAGATGTGACATAGATGTCATAGAGGTAGATACAGGATAGAGATAGAGATATAGATAGATAGAGATAGAGAGATAGAGATATATAGAGATAGAGATAGAGATATATATATAGAGATAGAGATAGAGATAGAGATAGAGATAGAGATAAAGATAGAGAAAGAGATAGAGATAGAGATAGAGATAGAGATAGAGATAGAGATAGAGATAGAGATAGAGATAGAGATAGGAGATAGAGATCGAGATAAATAGAGATAGAGATAGAGATAGAGAAGAGATAGAGATAGAGATAGAGATAGAGATTAAGAGATAGAGATAGAGATAGAGTAGAGATAGAGATAGAGATATATATCTATATCTATCTCTATCCTCTATCTCTATATGACATTAATATATATATATATATATTAATATAATATATATATATACATATATATATATATATATAGATATATATATATATAATATAAATATAAATATATATATATAATTATATATATATATATTATTATCGTTATCATTGACCTTATCCTCGTTTATATTCCAGAAATAAAAACTTAAAAATACTTGTTTATTGATATTTCGGCCGCAGAATTTTTCAAAATTACATATATGAATATACCAATGTATTACATTATATGTTACACACATATATATTATATTATATATATATTATATATATTATATATATATATATATTATATACTAATATATTTACACATACCATACATATATGTACAATGTATTACACATTACATACAAGTACATATAGGAATAAACATTGTATATCATATATGTAATTTGAAAGCCTGCGGCCGAAATATCAATAAACAAGTATTTTTTTAAAGTTTTATTTTCTGGAATATAATACGAGGATAAGGTCAATGATACCGATAATATTGTTAACGTTTAATATGTTCCTCGCAGCAGCTTTGAATAATTTATATATATATATATATATATATATATATATATCTATCTCTATCTCTGGCTTTTCTTTATGATGAGTATAAAATAGTTGGCCATGACTCATCTTCAATCAGTGAAAACATGGCTGGTTGGCCTTCACGCTTAAACCCGTTGACCCGTTTCCGGTAGGAAAACTTACCAGCTACCTTGACCCATGACCGTTCAAGTCATCGATTCTCTGAGCTGGACCCTTTAACCCGTTGGCTGTAGACCCGTTAACTAATTTATATTGTTCGAACTATAGCTCGCAATCAGAGGAATGCCAATTAATTAAAAGCGAGCGCACTGTTCAAATGTTCATGCGCATAGTGCATGTTTGACGTTCTCGCTTGAGCTCTTTACCTTATGTCATACAGAATCAATCAAAACATAAATAACTATGGCTATCCAAGGGACGACCATCTCTGAGCACGCACGCACTCGACGCTGGTGGTGGGTCGAACCGACCAGGTAGTGACTTGGATTAGACCGTGACAGAGATTGTGTTACAGTAACCAGCTATCGCGATAGTTGTGTGTATCCCGTCCATCTTACGCCATTTATCACGTGATGGTAAGCGTGTCAGAGAATGTGTTACAGTACATAGCTATGTTGCGATAGTTGGTGGTATCCCGTCCCGTCTTACGCCATATCACGTGGACTGGTAGACGTGTCAGATGTGTTACAGTACAGCTATCGGCGATAGTTGGTGTGTATCCCGTCCCATCTTACGCCATAGCACGTCTGTAGAACGTTGTCATAGACGTGTTACAGTACCAGCTATCGGCGATGTTGGTGTGTAATCCGCTCCATCTTACGCCATATCACGTGACTGGTAGACGTGTCAGAGATTGTCTACAGACCAGCTATCGCGGAATAGTTAGGTGATGTGTATATCCCGCCCATCTTACGCCATATTCACGTGACTGGTTAGAACGTGTTCAGAGATGTGTACCATTACCACTATCGGCGATAGTGGGTTGTGTATTCCCGTCCATCTTACGCCAATCACGTGACTGGTAAGAACGTGTCAGAGAACGTGTTACAGTACCCAGCTATCGGCGATAGTTTGGTGTTATCCCGTCCATTTACGGCCATATCACGTGGATGGTTAGAAGGAGAACGTGCAGATGTTTGTTGCAGGAGTTAACAGCTTAGTGCGGGCGAAGTTGGTTGTGTATCCGTTCCGCGATCTTACGTCATATTTCTGGCTGATTTCTTTGTTCGCTATTTGTATTCATCAGCATTTTCATGATGGGCTATGTAAGCGTATGGGCTAATTTTACATGATGACTCAGCTACTTTCGTGTACAGTATATATTTTCATAGATCATAATACACGCTCACGCACACGCTCACGCTCACGGCACAGGCTTGTTTCAATAAGTCAACACGCATACTGGAGGGGGACGCTTTTGTGCCCCCACTTTTTTGTGAATGACTCCAAAAGATAACTGTGGATCGTTTCACGCAACAAATGGAAATCGGTCGGTATTTTTTAGTTACATGGATTTTTAAGTGCATGGATGGCGGCCAGAATCGAAGTTGGCGAAGTGATATGTTCGTAACCAACAGACGGATTGTGATGACTCAAACGACATTTGGTAGCCAATGCCAATGTTCCTTCCTGAACTCAACTTTAGACGCCCTGCTTGGTGACCTGTTACGTCACAGAGGTTACATTCCTCTAATGGTTACATTTGGCCAGATTTGATCTTCGTGACGTCGTTTGACATCGAAAATATTAACTGAATGTCAATCAAATTTCAGCAAATGTAGATCATCATAGCACCTACAGGGTGTCCCAAAATTGATTAGCCTTTGGTCATTTGATCGTATTTCTCCTGTACTCCAGAGGGATCAGTGCGAGTAAATCATGACCCTGCCTCAGGGCATCTTTACCGGTCAGCTGATCACGTGACCCAGCCGAATCACCTAAATTCAGCCACGATGAGGGGTCAACTTTTGAGGAGTACCGAATGTGTGTGAAGCCAATGTCCAGAAGTTAGTAAGTTCATACTTTGTTAACGCACCACCATGCAGTTGACATGGTTAGGGATTATCTGAGCCAGTGCAATGTTGCTGAGAAACGTGGGTATCCGGCAGTCTCAAATCAATACGAATGGCTTGATACAACAAGCGAGAAGCACTCGAAAAATGCAATGGTCACAGGAACAAAACTGCGCTGACTCGAGTGGCTAAAATCGTACCGGCCACTGCATCTAAGAAAAAAAACACCAGACAAAAAACAAATTGGCTTTAAGACTTATTTCGAAAGGTGAATTGGTGTCCCAGACGACCGTCTGCAACGTATTATGCACAAATGCATGAACCTTAAGTCACTTAAGCCGTGCCGATATTCGGTTTATGTTATCTTCCGGTTTGATTTACTTCGTTTTCCTTCAGCTTCTTTTTTAAGCTTGTCTTTATCTTTATTGGATAAGCTTTGTAAGTTAAATTTAAATACATTTGTTGAAATGTGATGTAGAAATGCGTAATTTCAGTAATAGCATTACATTCTTTCGCAACAGAAAGTGAAAAACAAAGATTCATTCGAATGTGGGAGATTTTTGCAGGCTTCTTCATCGCACGTTTGTCGAAAAAAACAAGTTAATGAGCAAATTATACTCTCAAGAGATGAGATTGAAGCTTATAGAAGAGCAAAGAATGTTAAGCGTGTTTTTTATGGGAACATACAACACTGAATCAATCTCGCTATATTGCAGCGTCCAATACTTACGTGACTGTGCAGGGGGGGGGAAGGGCACGACCACCTAGCGTTTCACCTCTAATTGAGCTAATAAACGGGCATGCTGCTTGTGATGAGAGGAAGACGGTAATACCCGATTGTAACGTCCTGGTTCATTAGGTGACCTCTGAGTTTGTGGTAATGACCCGGATGTCATCCATATTGTTAATGCTTAGAGATTTAACTCTAATCGAGCTAGAATCTTGAATAAGCATAAAAGTATAACACATGGGTGCCAAATTTGACATCAGCGTCTCAAACGTCTTAAAAACAAAACCAATTTTAAAAGAGTCATCTGAGGTCATCTGAGGTCAGTGAGCTCAGACTCAGATTTATATTTTGTATTCATGACACATCCATAAAACATTGAGGTTTCGTTGCCACACGTCAGGTAGATAAGAAGGAGGAGACCTCGGTTGACCTGTGAAAGTGCAGGACCCTAGTGGAACATATTATAACGTAAAATTCATAAAACATAAAAACATAAAAAAAGGGAGGGGCACTCCTGGTCACCTACTCTTGGGTGGCGGTTAGAGAGAAAAAAAACGGATGTCAAATTTGGAATCACCGTCATAAAATGTCCTATAAACTGCCAGAGACCAAACAAGTCATCTCAGGTCATCAGAGGTCACAATCTCGGTGGAAACTATAAATTACCCTGATAGCACCTGGACATATGCTCTCGAACAACACACCCTCGAAAACTGCAACAGTTACAAGCATCGATGCTATGGGACGCCAGTTGCGCCTGACATGACCTTCAGAAACAGGTCAAAGGTAGCGGGTTAGTTTTTTTAGCGGATGTGTCAAATTTGTTTAAAGTAGGGTACTGAAACTCTTATCGCAATCAGTCGATAAATACGCGATTTTTTCTTGAAAGAACATGGGGGTGGCAGCCACCTCATTCCCTGCACCTGGCGAGGTTTACGCTACGCCCTTCGAGGTGATTTGGATATAAAAACAGAAAACTCATAAACAATGGACATATATTCGAAGTCAGGTGAAGCTGTGCAAAACATACACATTTTCTCTTCAATACCAGGCTGAAATGAATATCAGATAATCAGTCGAATTAAAACATTTAGTTATTTTAGTTGGAGCAAATAACATGTCAACTCACGTGTTTATTCTGCAGCTGTTATTTATTTTTGTTTTTCTAGGGCTGGTGAAAGTTTCTTGAGTTGTGTTAAATATTTTCACGTTGCCTATCAATCAATCAATCAATATTTATTAGGCATCACAAAGTGACAAGTACACATACAAGTATACACAACAGTAAATAAACAGGGCACCAGCAGTGGGTTTTTAACTGGCCGCAGTCCCCTGCAACTTCGTCTGCTTGGGACGGAGCTGGTTTTGGTTTGACAGCCTCTGAACAAAGCTAACGCTGGTAGGTAAGTAGCCTCAGCAAGCGTCTTGTCGCTTGGCACTGAGGTCCGGACAGTACCAGCCTGATATTGTCTACCAGTCCACTCGGGCTACGGGGCGTGCGTACACGTTCAGAGTCAATGCAGCCGGCAGCGATGTCCAGGATGACGTCCAGGATGATATGCAAGCATGTATTTTCTTACAACACATTAGCCGTTTTCACGATGGATTATTTTGCGCGAAATGTTTTAAAACATTTTAATATGTTTAAAATGTTTTAGTAGTAGCCGTTTTCACGATGGACTAATTTGCCAGAAATATTTTAACCCTCGCCCTACGGCCCCGTCGGGCGAGGGTTAAAACAATTTTTCGCAAACTAGTCCATCGTGAAAAGGGCTATTACTAAAACATTTTGAAATATTTTAAAACATTTCAAAATATTTTAAATTGTCTTAGTAGTAGCCGCTTTCACGATGGCCTAATCTGCGAAAAAAAAATGTTTCAACGCTCGCCCTACGGGACCGTAGGGCGAGGGTTAAAACATTTCTTGCAAATTAGTATTTGCAAAGAAATGTTAGTCCATCGTGAAGACGGCTGCTACTAAAACATTTTACAATTTTAAAATGTTTTAAAACATTTCGCGCAAAATAAGCCATCGTGAAACGGCTAGTATGAAAGTCAATATGCTAAGGTAATGGTTTCAAAATTTGTGAAAATAATTATCTGTCTTAAATCTGAGAACCATGCCCCAATGGGCATGGGTCTCAATATTATTAATTTGTATGGGTCTGGTCTGGGTCTGGGCTTGGTGTTCATGGGCTTTGACTGGGCTGGGCTTGGGGTTTGGGCACCCATGATAGTCTCTGATCAGTATGCAAGTATGTATGCAAACCAGAATACTTCATACCTACAAGTAGCTACAGATACAGAAAGTACCTACAGATGTTAAGAGATGTGAGCCAATATATTCCTGCCCGTGGCTGGGACAATTTTAATGATCTCACCAGAGTTTTTTTACTCGAACAGACCGAGGACCGTAGGTCCGTAGGTACTTTCCGATTACAAAAAAGAGTGAAGATTATTAACATTGCCAGCCCAGGGGTAGGAAAGGTATTTCCCATACATGCTTGGGCGGGCTTGGCACAAAAGCAAATCATTGTCTGAACCAGAACGTTTCAAAACTTCACAACTTTATATCTGGTTTAAAGCTCTATGAGAAAAGATCGTGGATGATGACATCCTTTGAAACTGTGATTGAAGAAGTCACTTGACAGAGATAAGATGCAACTAAGATCACAAGAGACAAACGAAAGAGACAGCTCTATTGGATCCAAAAGCTCGAAGAGAAGGCCAAAAAATTGGGATTGAAGACAAGATGATCATGGGATTTGGCCTCCACAAACAGGTGGCAAATAGTTCCGCAAGGTTTTTTCGCCAATAAGGTCATAATTTAATAGCACATAGGTGCATTTCTGTGTAATAGTTGCATCTTGTAATAGGTGCATCTTGTAATAGGTGCATATCTTGTTATAGTGGCATAGTGTATAGGTGCATACGTTCTTGTATCGGTGCATACGTCCCTTGTTGGTGTGTTTTGTGTTTTTAACATGAATAAATCACGATATCGAAAGTTTGTAATGCAGCGGTGGGTCAACACATAGCTAGTGAAAGGAACAGATCCTCTATAAATCAGGAAGGAAGCATTACCCCATAATGCTCTTTTAGTCATCGTATGACGTCATAACCTACGTCTAAATTTAGCAGAGGGCCGGGGACAACCTAGCAACGGGCGGGACAACATGTTTTACCATATGCCGAGCAATGTAAAGCATTGCACGTGAGTTGTGGTATTTTCCGCATTTGCACGGCATAATCGGCACTGGCGACATAATGGTAAAAAGACTTACTAAAATCTGCTGTGTATGGTAGATATTTGGGTGATCTCCGGCGTTTTTTTCAAAATTACTGGCAACTCGCTTCGCTCGTGCAGTAAACATTAAAAAAAACGCCTGCGATGCACACTCCAGCATCGTTCAAGTAAATGTGCTTAATACCACACCTCTTGAAAAATTATTTAAACACTATTTCTATCATAACTCGCAACAGTGGTGGGTATTAAGCATTACTGATACGATGCTGGTAATGTAGATGTTTGGATCGCGAGGCGTTTTTTGAAATTACTGCACGAGCAACAGGCGAGTGCAAGTAATTTTTGAAAAACACACGCGAGCTCACACAATATCTACATACACAGAAGAGTTACACGTAAAGTCTTTTTACCATATGTCGCCAGTTGCAGGTATGCCAGTGCATAATGCAGAAAATACCACACTCCACGCGCTAATGCTTTTTACATTGCTCGGCATATGGTAACATGCTCGCGCTATTTTAATGTCTGGCTTTCCCCATTTAGACGTGCAATGCTGCATGTATGAGAAATCCTAATCGGACGCACAATGTAGTCTGGAGCACAGACCACCAGTCGGCCGCAGACGGCGGCGTCCTGATCTGCTTGTTCAGCGAAGCAGCTCCGGCCCCCACCTTCTGGAACCAGCCACCGAGCGAGAACTAATGCATTGGGCTAGTCGGTCTCCTGGCGCCAGGAAAGTTTGGGAGACGTTTCAAACATTATGGCTCCCAGCACGGTGAGCACGAGTTCAAATGTTTTCGTTTCCTAATTTATTAGTACTTGTAATGTCATTGTGAAGTGAAAGAAAGTGTGCCTACTCTTTTAGAATGTCAAGTGTATTTTTCTTACGGTAAGAAGCTATTGGTTTGATTATAGGATACGATAAATTTCACGTCTTGAGCCCCTTTAGTATAATGTTTACTTATATTCAGTTCTGCACAATGTTTTGATTCGATGTCCATAAGCGATCGCCATTATAAACAGAGTAAAGCAGATGTTATATTGAATAGTGCAACCAAGACAATAAACCTCCCATACGAACAATCGCATAATGTGTAATGATGTCTCCAGCATAATGCATAATCGCGCATTTACTTATACTGCTACTTGTCACGTGGTTTTTCATATTTTATTTTATTTATGAATCAGCCGTAGGGAGACCAAATACATTTGGAGTTCACACATTTTAGTTTCTATGCTTGGGTTTTATTTGTGCAAAAATACTAAGAAACAATTATATTTTAGTCTCATGAATGTTATAGTCTTAATAAGTCTCATGAATTTTAAAGTCTTAATAAGTCTCATGAATGATATATGCCAACAATGGGAGGCACAGCTCGAAAGCTGAGAAATTCTACCACAAGATGTCGGTCGGGCCGATTGCGCGGCAGCTTATGTCCGCGTTTTAGCGTTGTTCACCCTTCTTTGGGCCCGATCGGTATAAAAGACACTACTTCACCATTTCCGACCACGCTGCGTCGATTGGTGAAGGTTTTGAGTCATGATCTCTGATAGGTTCTGAGTTTTAGCGTAGCAGTAGCGTTTTCGTATCTTCTTTGGGCCCTCGCGGGCCTTCTTTGGGCCCGATCGGTATGAAAGGCGAAACAGCACCCTAACAACAGCGTAGCTTTCTAATGGTGAAATAATGAAGTCTCTAGTTTATGTAACTTCAGGGTTTCAGCGTTGTAATGAACTGCGGCAACTGACAATACAATCTTTACCCCGCACACCGCAATTGGCCCGAACGACATACACGCCACCTGGTGATAAAAATAATGCGGCGCCTCCCATTGCATAATTATCGGCAAGACACCTGCATAATTCTCGTCTGCCTGTTTCCCTGCCTAGTGGGCCTGATACCTGGTGTGCTGCGTTCAGCGACAAGGTAACATGGGGCTTATACGGCTTCCAGCCCAGCTTCTTCCGTATAATCCGACACACAGTTGTCGTGGATGTGCCCATCAACTTGGCAGTCCTGGGGACAGCGTTGCTCTTCTTGGCTGCCTGATATGGTTCCCCCATCGGCTGAATTGTCTCCACGAGCTCAGCTGATGCTGTAGTTCGACCTTCAAGCTTTGATGGGGAGATAACTGAAGGGCCCTTCTCTGAAAGCTTTCGATCACTCTCTCTTGAGAGCCATCCTAGATGTTACCCCTTTTTTCTGGAAGTGACTGCCAAACTTTCGTCACACTGCAGCTACGCTTTTTAGTGCACCATACTGAGAGACTATCCTAACTGCCTCTAGGTTTGAAAACGGTGCATTGCAGCGTTTCGTGGGTTTTGACATTGTTGGCCTGTAACATGTTATCAGACTAATTGTTTCGGGGTTATGTTTTGCACAGATAAGAACCCTCACGCGTTTTCCAACAATAGCACCTTAAAAATCCACGAGCTTGATAATATTTTGGTTTTCCTACAGCTGATTTAACCCTCGCCCTACGGGAGCTTTTTATCTTCGCCCTACGGAGGGGGGGGGGGCTGACTGGCCTCTTTGCTAACTTCTAAAACCAAGCAATATAGAGCAACGTGGAAGGAACCAGCATGTTGCCTGTCATGTGAGGAATCCAATGTTTTGCAATTTTTTGTTTGTTTCAAGTCAACGGGTGACCTTCCTGGTCAAATTCCAGACCTGGTCTCGACCACGTCCAGAATAGCGATTTTGCTCTGTCAGAAAACCTCATAATTAGAAATTCCTAAATGTAAATCAAACAGTATGTTCCTTGACCAGTTTTGGCTCCCAAATACAGACAAAGGTATTTATTTCTTTATTTATTTATTGACCTCGAAGTAGCCATCCCCTGTACATGGCCGAAGCCAAAGGGGCTATTCTTGGCACAGAGTCACACTGTTGGCGTTGAAGTGGGTAAAAAACAAGCATACAGTACAGTTAAAAAGTATAAATGAAGATATTGCAGTCTGCATAAAAGACATGCATACACTACAGTTAAAAGTATAAATGAACATATCACAGGACTCTGCATCACATCAGCCCATCAGCGGTGATCGTCATAGTCACCAGAAGCCAGTCTCCCCTTCAGTGCGCGCCTAAACACTGCGATAGGCATGACGGTAAACTCCGGTGGCATTGAGTTGTACTGGTCAGCGGCACGGTATACGAACTGTCTTTTCCCTGCTGCTGAGCCGCGTATGTTGGGGAGACTCAGCAGGTTGTCTCTGCGGGTGCTACGCACGTGGTTGGATCGCTCGCAGTTTGTACAGAACTGGACGGCCAGAGACTCAGGCTGCCCAGTGCGACGGAACGGACCTTGTGGAGGAGTGTCAGTGTGTGGTGGACGACCAAGTCCGGGGAATCCAGCCAGCCCAGTTCCTCTCGCACACCAGAAATGTGATCGAATTTGCGCTTTCTAGAAATGATGCAAGCCGCAAAGTTAAATATTTGTTGGATGGAAGCCAGATTTTTTCCAGAACCGTTACCGTATACTGCCAGTCCGTAGTGGATGTGCGAGAAGACCAGGGCCGAAACGAGGGTGGGTAGGGAGCCGGGGGGTAGGTAGTGACGTAGGTTAGAAATGGCGGTCAGGATGCCAACACACTTCCGAGACAGTTGCTCCACGTGTGAATCCCATGCAAGGTAGCGGTCGAAAGTGATACCGATATTTTTTGCTTCTTTACCTGGGATCTTTACCTTATCCGATCTTTACTTTCTGTACCTTATCCGTGCTGCGAAATTTCACTGTGAACGAGGGCATATTACGTAAGTTTTGCCGAGTGTCGATAGGAGAAGCTCAATTTTCGTTTCGTTTACTTTAAGACCATTTGACCGCAAATACGCGTCCAGGGAGGATAAGGCTGCTTCCATGTCACCAATCAGAGCACTCTTTCTCATATTTTTTTCACGATCCTACTACAGTAGTAAAATTGTAGTTTCAAGTTCACAACCTACTACTGTAGTGTGTTTCATAAAGAGTAGTAGATTGTACTGTAGTAGGTTTGTAAAATTTGTCGTTTTAAAAAGCAGCCGTAGCGTTGCGGTAGTACAATTATAGAGTTGTACAGTTGTAAACTCGCGAGTGTAGTAAGTTGTAGTTTTTGCTTTATGAAACACAACTTAACAACTATACTTCACAGCCTTACAACTATACTACATAATTTTGTCTACCAAATGTTTATGAGAAAGGCCACCGGAAGGGCGGATTTTTGGCCAGAGATGAGAACCTGGGTGTCGTCGGCGTATTGCGTGACAAAAGCACCAGCGGCATGCAGGCTGAGGTCATTGGCAAATACAGTGAAAAGTAGCGGGCCGAGAGAAGAGCCATGGAAAACACCCTGAGTGATTGGACGAGATGCCGAGATTAATGTTGAAGAGAGACAGACGCTCTGCGTATGCCGGACAGGTAGTTAGAAAACCAGGAATGTCCCAATGCAGGTGAAGCTGCAGTTTTTCTAGCAATTTTGGCATGATTGATGACATCGCAGAGAGACTGTCGAATCGATAAGACAAAGGAGCGAAATTTGGCTTTGATCCATGGCGGAAAACGCGCGGTCTGAGATGTTGATTAGGGCTGTCTCGGTAGAGTGCCGGGGCCTTAAACCGTGCTGGGATGGGGAGAGGAGATGGTTGGTTGCGAGATAGTGGTGAAGCTGGTGCTGTACCACCTTCTCCATCACCTTCGCCATGACAGGAAGGATCAAGATGGGATGGAAGTTGGAAGGATTTTCAGGATCCCCGAACTTGTGTATCGGGTGTACCAGGGCATGCTTCCAGACTGGCGGGACTTCGTTAAAAGTGATGCTGAGTTGCATGATGTGCAGTACAAGAGGCCGATGATGTCAAATAGAAAGTTTTTAAGATGCCGAATGCAAAGCCGTCGGTGCCACACGCGGATGTGTTGCGCATGTAAAAATGATAATGTGCAAGTGAAACTGAGGGTGATAGGATGCAAACTAAAAGCGCAGGCCGCCCACGCGCGGCAGCCGCACCGGCACCTCCTGGGCGGTAACCGAGCGCGGCCAACTCGGCGGCCACCCGCGGGCCCACGCCGACAAAATAATCATTCATGACGTCGGGGGTGACAGCTGGAAGCACGCACCGGCTAGGTCGCTTGTCAGTAATGATGTGACGCATGTCACATCATTACTGATTCACACATCATTAGCTGTTACAGTCAACACGCCACCAGCGGGGCGCGGTGCTCACAGCTGTCACAGCTGCCACAGTCCGTCACACACAGCTGTCACAGTCAACACGCCACCAGCGTGGCGCGGTGCTGTCGGTGCACTGGTGATCCTGGCGTCTTTGGCCAAGATACCATCTCCGCCTAGCTGGTAAATTATGTCTAGGCTTTCTGGGCCTTTCTGCCTTTGTCATTTGAGGAACTAGCCGCACCTCGTCAGAAGCAGGGAACGTCGGTCTAAAGGACCATCGGTCGGCCTCAGGGGCCATCGGTCGGCCTCAGGGGCCATCGGTCGGCCTGAGGAAGCTCTTCACCGGCCTAAAAAATACATCGGAAGACCTGTGTGGTGCGCAAGACCCGTATACCTCTGCCTGTTTACCGTATTGACTATTAAATTAATGTCCCCCTAGCGGACCGGTAGTTAGAAGTTCGGTCAGAATGCCAAGAGATGACGCACCCATACCCAACAGCCGCCATATTTGATCCGTGCGGACGCGCGATCCTTTGTGCGCGGGCAGTCGAGAACGGAGTTCGGACGGCGTTTGGCGACCAACGGCGGGTCTGCGACCCGTGTTTGGCGCGCGGTTCCAACAATTCCAACACGGTTCCAACAAAACAACAATGTTCCAACAATCCTAACACATCACCTCGTAACGGAGTACAGCGTACAACCCGAGACGTACCCAGAACCCTGGGTACACAGCAGCTGGCGCCACTGCCGAGTGCAGCTGCGAGTCACTAGTGCGAATACTCGCCGCTAGGCGGCATACGTGTACCTATTTTCATGCATATCAGTATCATGTAGTTACTCTTTTCATGCATTAAATCGTTTTAACTTACTTTCAATTAAATCGTCTCGCATAATGTATAGCTACCTGACCGTTTCAATTATTTGTGATTTTGTTAGCTCGCCGGAGTATTTTCTATGTGTCACCTTCCTTCGGCCGCGGACGCTCTCCACGGCGACACACAGCGCTGCTCCCCCTGCCGATGACGTATAGTTATCTGCGGAGCTGAGCCTCACCACCATACCGCGTCTTCAATACACGAACAGGAGCGATAGTGCATTGAGCAGTGAGCACTGCAACTGACTGAGACAGACAGATGTGCGTGATGAAATACAACATAGTACAATACACAACATCACGATAAATTCAATCGATCGATTGTCGATATCGCGCCGACTACAAGTCCGGCAGGAAACACTTGTCGTCCATGTTGCCCTCGGCCGCACAGCTTGTAACCCCCACCACACCGTCCAGTTCCGTGGTGTCACTGGTGTACCCCAGCTCACCATAGTTCTTCGCCTGCTCAACCAGGTTCTCCCGGGACGAGAACGCTTTCAGCGAGCCGGCGCTGGGGAACCGGTTCAGCCACATCGATTTGGGGTTGTTGCCCGCCATAAAAGGTATGTAGTCATCCGAGCACATCATGTTCTGTAGTGGCCTGTCGCGGACAAGCGTCTCCGCGCCACGCCTGGTCAGCACGTACGCCACCGCCGAGTAGCAGAAGCCGGGCCGGATGAGCTGCTCAGCGCCCTCCACCGGCTCGTCGTCCTCCGTGTGCGGCTTCGTGCGGTGCAGGTAGAGGAAGTCCCACTCGGGCCTCAGCCGGTCGGCTTCGTCCACCAGCCGCGCCAGACGCGGCGCGAACTCGGTCGTCGGCCGGACGTCGTTCTCCAGAACCAGCACGCGCTCCAGGCCCTGATCGAGGACGTCCTGCCACACCCCGTGGTGGCTCAGGAAGCAGCCGATCTCGCCTTTGTTCAGTTTGATCCTCCAGCCGTCCATGCTAGGCGAAGAGATGTTGTGCTCAGCCAGGAAGGCGTCCGTCAGGCTCCGGCCGTCGACGGCGTGAACCAGTACCGTCTCGATGCCGAGCTCGTCGAAGGAGGCCTTCAGTCGCCGTGAGCGGTCAGGACGCCGCTCCAGTCCGATGGTGTAGACGCGATCGAAGCCCAGTCGGCTCTTGGCCGGCAGGGGCGGCAGGAAGAGGCGCATGATGGGCACCACCGGCAGCGGCGGCCGGTCCACCAGCACCTCCAGCTTGATGTTGATGTTGCGCCACTCCTCGCTGAGCTCCTGTGGCGGCACAAGTGGCACCGGCACCTGGCCAAAATCCTCCTGGTTGCACACGTTCATCTCCAGCCCAGCCTGGCGCGCCGAGAGCGCGAACGTGACGGCGTCATCGAGCGGCACTGCCACCGTCGGAGTCGCCAAGTTCTCCGGGACGAAGGTGAGCTCAGCCGTGCGACGGTCACGCAGATCCACCAGCACACACGAGTGGACCAGTGGCACGGCGAAACAGCCACGCTCATGGCCGTGGTAGATCTCTGAGAACCGGCTACCCTCCTCATAAGACAAGTCTTCGCTCAAGTCGTCCCGGAAGTTAGAGTGCTCTCCGTCGGAGCGCAGCATCGGCGCCAGCATCGGCGCCACCAGCGGCTTCTCCATGTCCAGCAGCTGCCGAAGGACGGCACTGTCGTGCAGGATGACGTCGGCGTCCAGGAACCAGACAGAGTCGGTCCGGAGAAGCCTGGCTTTTTGTAGCGCCTCCTGCTTCATGGCGGCCACGGCCTTGAGTCGGCTGGGTGACATGTGGACAGCGCTCTCCTCGTCTTCCCGCAGCAGCGGTGATGTGGTGTTGACGACAGCGTCCACGGCTGAGTAGAGCGGACCGTACCGCTCCAGCCACGTCTGCAGCAGCTGCGCTGACCGATCCTGGTTGTGGTCACTGCGGATCCACAGCGACAGCTGCTGCTTCGGGTAGTCCAGCTGGCTGAGCTGCGTCAGCGGCTTATGGCAGGTAGGGCTCCTTGTTGCGCACCAGCATCACGATCATGACGGTCGGCTCTGCAGCCGTGTCTTCCTGGGAGACGGAGAGCGCAGACGACGCAGCTAGCGCCACCAGCACTACTGCCGTTACTGGGCGAGACATTGTTTGTTTAGTTGGCAGGTAAAGAGCACAGCAAGCGCCGAAAAAAATACCCCTACTAACCGTTGAGGCCGTACTTTCTGAAACAAAATGCAAAATTGATGTGACTTTCGCATAAACAGTGAATTACTTCTCACAGACAGCCATTTTAACCTATGTTACGGACCTTCATTATATAAAACTGAATCACGGAAGTTGTACCTTATATTTCAACTTCATATATAATTTGTTGCTGTTTTGCTGTCGCTCATTCTATTTTGTCACGGTTTACTGCAAAGTTTGTCATGGGCATGACACGTAGCCAGGTTTTTGCTCAGGAGGGGCCACCGTTTTCGGAAAAATCACATTCTGCTCTAAATCTCATTCATCATCTGTGTGAAATCACATTTTGGCTCCTCAGCCATATGTTGCTGAACCGGGGGGGCGGGGGTTAGGGCGGGTTGTTCAGAGATATCATTTCTATCTAGTGTGAATTTTATTTCCCTCAGGGGGGGGGGGGGCATGGCCCCCGATGCCCCCCCCCGTTGGCTCGTCCCTGGTCAGGGTGCAAAACCTCAAGCACAGCCCAGCCAAAGTCCTTGAACATCAAGCCCAGACCCAGACCAGACCCATTCAAATCCATAAATTGAGGCCCATGCTCGGTCCGGCCCATTCTGATAAAGCAGATAGTTGTTTTCACAAAATCTGTAACCATTTTCCTAGCATATAATCAGGGGCGTCGCCACGAAATTTTGAGTGGGGGGACGGACACTGGTGGATCCAGCCGTCGGTTTGGAGGCAACTTTTTTGGCAAAAAGGCACCTCATTTTTTCCCCCGGATTTGGGCCGTTCACCTTTTTTGTATTAGAGCTTAAAAAGCATTAAAAAATCACAAAAGCGCAATACTTTGTAGCATACATGCTAGGGAATATACACATATTCCTTAGCATCCTTGTATACCACCTTGTATCCTCAAAAATATTTTAGTCTTAAGCTGTGAGCCAAGGGACGGCGGTCGGCGCGGGTCGGCGGCGTGCTGCTTTGGGGAGTCGGTGGGGCCTGGGTGGGGCGATGCCTCCTTGACGGCGGTCGGGTTTGTCTTCTTGATTTATGTCTAGTCTGTGAGAGGTGTCCAGTTATTTGCAGTGTGCATTTGCACCAATTGTACTTGTATTGTTGATTATGTTTTTGTGTTCAAAATATATTTTGATTGATTGATTGATTGATATAGGTAGTAATAAACGTTATCTCCAAACCGACTCGGCTGGGTGTCGCCGATGTTTTAAGTGGTTCAGCTGAAATGACGAAATGAACTTTTGCAGCATTTCAATATGAACATTTATAGTTAGGTACCTATTAAATTATTTACGCCGCGAAAGCGGCGCGAAATCTTTGTAAGGTTGCCTGATAGAAAACCCTGAAATATAGACGGTGTGCTCCGAGCCTTGAGAGGATATGTGGCTTAAGACAAATTTAATATAAGCAATTGCGAAACTTGCCGCAAAGCAAAGTGGCGTGAAATTTTCCAGTTTGGTTTACTGCAGATAGCTGCAGTAAACCAAGTATTTTGACTGCTGCAAAGGCATTTTTGACGATAAAGTTGTTATTTTTCCTGATCAATTGTTAACTTGTACAGTTTTCTCCAAAGGCAAAGCCATTATACATATGATGACCGATTGCTTTTTCTTGTGAGACTTGATCGTTTGGGGGGGGGCAAACAGGCCACTTTATGCTGGGGGTACGGCTCTAAATGCCCCCTGGATCCGCCAATGCTGGTAACAGTGTAAATAATTTGACAGCAGCGAGAGGCAGCTTACGACTTTTACGCGCATACAAGGTCCCTGTGTATCGGAGGAGCTGGGGAGATGGCTCCTCGGCGCGGGAGAGACTAGTCTGGCTGGTTCCTCACTTATTAATTTAGATCTTCGGGCCAGCCAGGTGGCACACTGGAGCACGGTTTCGGGTGCCGATGTTCTGTGTCTTTGGTTCGGTGACCTTTTCGGAGCTGGGAGGGCAGACTAGCTAACATGCTCACCTAAAAGTTTTATGAAGGAACGGGCCCGGGGCAAGCAAATTACTGCCAAGGAAAGGCTCTGCCATTTACACTTAATGGATTTAATTTCTTTCATTTTCAAAATGTTAAGAATAACAAAACTTGTATCATGCCGCGAAGCGTTCGCAAATTCTGTCATCAATTTCTGCAATGCAGGTAGCTGGATCTTGTTACTGTGCTGCAAAGGGCAATTTTACGATAATTTAGTTGATGTTTTGGGGCCAAAAGGACTGTCTTGTCCCCCTTCAGCCGTCTGGAAAGGGCATGGGCCTGGTCTCCCCCTATATCCGCCAGTGGGGATGGACCCATAAGTCCATATGTTTCAAGTCAATCTGTGCTGGCGAACTCTTACTGCGGCTGAGACACAAAGCTACATATGCAGGTGAAACGGATTTCACGGGGATTAAATTTTTCACTTTCAAAACTCTTACATCGACATCGCATTACATGGAATCTAAGAGGTCGCCAAATCTCCAATCTGTCGCTTGGAGTCTAGAAGCTAAAACTATCACATGAAGGTCAACGGATATTTACTATGTATAATCTACGCCTTATGCTGGATTACAGATTTTTTATGGAAAATTATAAGGGCGTCTGCCAAATCTCGAAATCTGTCGCTAGCGCAACATCTGATAGCGGTAACACGCACAGATATCAATGTAGTGAGTCAGATTTCACCATGTTAGTTTCGCCATGTTCTATCTGGACACCGAATTTCAAGGCAATTTAAGGGTCCGCCAAATCTCGAATCTGTCGGTGGCAACTCTTATTGGCGCTCTAGACAACAAACTATCATATTTAGGAATGAGAAAACATTTATCAATGTTAATCCTATCTGGAAACTCTATTTAGGACACCAAATTTAATGGAAATATAATTTGGGTCCGCCATTCTTTGCTCTTTTGTTTCACAAGCTAAGATCACAGAAGTCGTATCGAATTTGAGTCCGTCCCAAAACTTCTTGCCCGCATCGTTTGAGCAGTGACAAAAATATTCTGGAAAATAATATAGAATTCTTAGTCCCTAACGCAGTTAGCGGGGCAGCCCCTTGTACACTTTACGACTGGGGCCGGAGTCCCTGCTGCCCCCCCCCCCCCCCCCCCCTCCCCCACCAGTGGCGACGACCCTGGCTCTTCATCTCCGTTTGGGACCTGGCCTCTTCAGCGCCAAGGCCCCTGATAGAGATAGGAATCAATCTCCTTGGCCAAATCCCTGAAATTAAGCCGTTTGAGCTGTCCAAAGCCCCTTTTACACAATAGATTACACGGACCCTCCTGTCTATCAGGAGAGCCCTAAGGGAGGAGGAAGCCTTCTCAAGGTCTCTCTCGGCCTGGAATTGGAGCTCTCTCATGGCCTGGCTTGAGACTGAAAATTGTTTGAATTATAAAAAGTATGTGACAAGTCGGTCTTTATGTATCCTTCCTTTTTTCGTCTAAAACTCATTATTTGATTTGTTGTCACCTACGATGAAGGACTTGATTTAAGGGAGCATCGGGTATTCTACACTAGGGAAGCTACCACATGTCCCTGTAATCAGTCCTTCATTGTGCACAGAAATGAAAAATAGGATGAGTTTTATAAAACTAAAAAAGCAAAGAATGAAGATACATAATAGACCGACTGTACATACCAATACCGAGAAGGAACTTTTTGAAATCGGACATATTGAAGTTAACGAATGGCGTCGGATAGTTATGAGACGGGCCACCCTGTGGATACCTCCCCCGACCGGATGTCCTGTCATCGAAAAAAATGCCTGGGGCTGTCACCCCTGACATTGGTTAAAACTAAAGCACCTCTCATTTGACCGGGAAAATAAATAAGGTTCAATTTCCCTTTGGCACGATTCAGAAAAAAGGTTCAGGTCAGACTTTCCGGGGGGGGGGGACGTCCCCCTTCAGACTTTTTTAACTGGGGTGGGAACGCGTCCCCCGTATCCCCCCCGTCTCCGACGCCCATGAGCATATTTACTTCACATACTTTTAACGAGAAATGATATCACGCACCTGTGTGCTGCTTAGGACTTGGAGCTCATCGAACACTTTTCAGTCAACATTGTCATTTTGGATCAGACTTTGAATCGGACATGATTTTTTTTTTTTTTTAAATCTTACACCACTATTAGGTACTTACCATGATTTATTGTTCTCATATAATTTGCTAATAGTTTGATTGTTTAAGTGTACTGTATCAATTATTAACAATATGTACCAGTTTCAAGCATCTGGTTGTAAGAAAACGCTTAGCGACACTGCTAAAAAATTGTAATACCCATTGCCCGCCCAGTACCCCATGAAAAATAAAAAAATGTATACCCAAACCAGACAATCGAAAGAATTGAGTGGGCACCCATGGGTGCACTCGTTTCATGACAAACACTGTGTTACTGTATTATTTTTAATGCATTTTTTGCAAATGCCATATAATTTTATCCTAGCGTCCTAAAAGCAAATCTCCGTTGGGAAGCCGTTAATGTTATATTCAAATTATTTATAACTATCTGCTTGTGTATAGCTTTGCTCTTGACTTTCAAATCTCGGGGGGGAGTGGACTTAAAAAGTGGACTTTCTGCTCAGATAAGCTATAAGGCATAAGCAGACATTGCACATACGAGCATATGACGGAAATCAGGTGGACAAATACTAATAACATGACACAACAGGCGCGGATTTAGGATTTCGGTTAGGGCGGGGCGCCACATGCAAAAAGCTGTGCCCTCCGTGCGCAACTGCGCAGCCTACGGGCGCGACATGGGTGCGACCCGGCTCAGGGGGAGGGGACTGGGGAGGGCTGCCTATCGCCCCCTACATCTGCACCTGTACACGGTAGCAAAACATACTCAACTTTGTTCCAAAAAGAGCCTTTACTGGGTGGCCATTCCTTACGGGTGGCAGAATTCCCGTGTAAACTGCAGATTCTTCGCCGTTGTCTTTCTTACCCGATATTAAGGGTTCTCCGGACGGTCACCACCACCTTGGGACAGACAGCTGCGCGCACAACTGACCCTGCGCCCGGCGCGCACAACTGACCCTGCGCCCGGCGCGCACAACTGACTGGCTCACGACGCCAGCGCAGAACGCACGCCGATTGGTCGAGTCGTGCCCCGTGTGCCTGTCTCAGACGCCGCGCCGGTCTGACCAGTCTGACCGGCCTCACTTTGCCTGTTGATGAGCACTAGCGG